>QANZ01016289.1:0-14222 GCA_003254925.1 Chamaecrista fasciculata
TTATCAAATAAAATGATTGGCCCTAGGGCACAATCTCCAACACTGGATTGGCCACAAATTTGGGGACTACTCTGTGTCTTCTGGTTACAGGTGGCTCATGACTAATAGGTCTCTCAATGCTGTTAATCGCATAGGGCCTTCTCAATTCCCATGGAAGGATTATTGGAGATCTAAAGTTCCCTTGCGTGTTTTGATGCTTGGATGGAGAATTATGTGTGATGTTGTTCCCACAAAGGACAAGCTTGAGAGGAATCATTGAAGTGTAGGTATGGATAATATGTGCCTGTTTTGTAAACATCACAAAGAAACTCTTGAACACATCTTCCTGCACTGTGATTTCTCAAGGGCTGTTTGGTTTGGAATGAACCTGGGGATTAAAATAGACAATGTGGATGGCTCTTCCTTATCGGAATGGTTAAAAAATTTGATCCTTTTTTCTGACTCTGAACAGGAGAATGGTAAACTCATATGGGCCACTGTACTTGTTACTTTGGACTCCATTTGGTCTCATAGGAACCAATGCTTGTGGAAGGGCAGTCACCCATGCCCCATGACAGTAATTCATCAAGTTACTCACTACAGTGGTTCCTACTGGAATGCTTGGGTCCAAAACTATAATCAGAGTACTAAGGTGACCAATAAGAAGGAGCTTGATTCTAGGAATTTTATATCTGTGGATTTGGAAGATGCAGGTCCGGATTGGGTTATGGTCCAAAAGGTCCGTGTTAATGGTCTCAAGTGGTTGGTGCTTATCTTCTGGGATTGTAATGGTTCAATGCAGGTTTGTTTGGAACGGGAGGAAGTGAGGAGGAACAATGGTAGCATCATGCAGTACCTTTTGTTCATGCATCGTAGTCTCCAGTTGAAGTACCCGTCTAAGATTTCTTTATGCCTTTGTAATAGTAGGAAGATAGTTAGCTGTTTTAGTACTGCTGGTTGTGACGTTAATTTGCAGTCTATTGTGTATGACCTTAATGTTATGTTGGCTGATGCGTCTATTAGGTATGGTAGATGTAAGTCCTTGTTAAATGTACTTTTAGGATCGTCTAGGATTAGGAAGTGTCTTGACAGCACAGCCTTTGTGTGTTCTTCGTTGTAATGTTTGCCTTTTATCTAGTGATGAATTTAGCGGTTTCTATCAAAAAAAAAACAACCAAAGCCTTTAGCCTTTTCCGGGGTCGGCTATATGAATCAACTAACAGAAACGCGTTCTATCTTTACACATGTCAACTGTTAGGTTATTGATAGATAAATCTTTCCGGATAGTTTCGTGAATAGTACTCTTTGATCTTCCCCTTCCTCGGGTTATAAGATTTTCAATCATTTGGTCAACTCTGCGTATTGGTGCTTCCATAAATTTTCTTTGTACATGCCCAAACCACCTAAAACGTGTTTCAACCAATTTCTCTATGATGGGTGATACTCCAACTTTCTCTCTAATGATCTCATTCCTAATCTTTTTATAGTATAGCCACACATCCATTGAAGCATTCTTATCTCAGTCATGTTGAATTTCTGCTCATGTTTCCCTTTTATCGCCTAGCAATCAGTACCACACAACAAAGCAGGTCTTATAGCAGAGCGGTCGAATTTTCCTTTTAGTTTAAGTGGCACTTTTTAATCACAAATAACCCCTTAGACCTTTTTTTCATTTCATCCACCCTGCTTGGATCTTGTGATTAACATCCTCTTCTATTTCCCCTTTACTTTGTATAATCGTTCCCAAATACTTAAAACTTGTGACTTCTCGTAACTGAGTATCTCCAAGTTTCACTACATTCATAGGATTCTCTTCTCTACCACTGAACTTACATGTCATAAACTCTGTTTTACTCCTACTGATACGGAATCCGTAACCGATGGCTCGGGAAAGTCTACAATCACAATTAATGAAGTCTCCAAAGCTTGTCTCCAGTTCTCAAGGCTTACATTGACTTCACTTTTGGAGTCTCCGACCAAGACAATGTCATCAACAAAAAGTATACACCTCGGTGTCGCCTCTTGTATATGCTCAGTGAGGACATTCAATACCACATTAAAGAGATAGGGGCTCAAAGCGGAGCCTTGATGGAGTCCTATGGTTATAGGAAAATCCTTCGTGGCTCCACTATGTTCTCACACAAGTTGTGATCCCATTATACATGTCTTGAATCACCCAGATATAAGTCACACGAACTTCTTTCTTCTCCAAAGCCTTTCATAAAACATTCATTGGTACTCTATCATAAGCCTTCTCCAAATCAATGAAAACCATGTAGAGATCCTTATGGGCAAATTGATACCTCTCCATCAATCTTCTAAGTAAATATATGACTTATGTTGTTGACCTTCCTGACATGAAACCAAATTGATTCTTAATAATTCATATCTCAGCCCTCAGTCTCCTCTCTTTTATCTTCTCTCATAATTTCATTGTATGACTCATTAGTTTGATCCTCCCGTAATTCTGTATCTCCCTTGTTCTTTTGCCCTATTCTTTTACCCTAGAATAAGAGTATTTCAACTCCAATCATCCGGCATTTTCTTAGGTTAAATTCGAATATAGAAAGAAAAAAGAAATTACTGGTCCTCGTAAGACGTCCATCATTTTATTCATTAAAAAAATCTGTTCACTTAATCATTGAGTGGTAGACAATCTGTTAATTTCAGGCCAAAAAAAAAAAAAGACAATCTGTTAATTTGGTCATCAAGATTAACAGGTTCGATATTGCGACTTGCATTTTCGGGAAAAATAATTTAAATGACTAGCATAAAAGACAAAACTAATATATTGAGACCAAAAGGTACTACAAAAATTATTACTGATTGAGTAAACAAAGATATACAGTACCCAAAAAAAAAAAAGAAAACCCGTGCTCATGATTAGGCCAATGACAAAAAGGCTACATCTCAGTTTGGACAAATGGGGTTATGCACAAGTGAATTTGTCCCTCAATCAGCAGCCGCAAAAAAATGGAACTTCATTGTTTCATTAGATGTCTGTCCGATATAGTTTCCCCCGTTGTATATGTTTCCAAATCCCCGGTATAACAAGGTTCACTTTCTTCCACTAAACTTATCTTCAACTTCTCTCAAGCCCAAAGGATTATCAGTCACCTCAAAACCCACCTGAAAGTTAAGCACGAATATATAATTATTTCATAAGAATGGGATGTTATCCCAAGTTAACATGAATCATGCAGACTCAAACTGGTGAAATGTGAATAATTGACCCTTTATCATAGCATATATTTTCAAATATGCGTGAGAACGGAGAGAAACAGTAAGTTATGGCTTGGTTGTCATTGTAAGGATTTAAGTCCCAGATTCAACTTCTGCTAACAAAAAAAACTAAGTATCTAGTAACTGCCAAGAAAAAGGGGAGGGGGCCAGGAAGGTACAGAAAACCTAAGTTTGCACACTATATAGTATGTGAGTAAATGTCTTAATGCCTTCTAAATAAGCTCCGAATGGGATTAGTCGACTAAGCACAAACACTTAATTGAAAAATGTTTCATCAGTTGACCTACATCTCAATCACAAAAGTACTAACATATCTATACATTTATCATAACGACTTACCAGTGTTAAGAAAATTAAGGGAGCTGAACTCAACTCCCAGCAGTAGGCCTTCGTTTCACCACCAAATCATCAGCAGAGTAATAATCAGCTATGAGTCGGTACATGTATGATGGGTTATGCCCTCCTCTGAGAGAAAGTAACCAGCAAATGCAGAAAAAGGAAACTTAGTGTTGTAGTTTTCACAAGTTAAGTGATGAAGGAAAGCTACAGTTTTCTTACTCAATCTCAACTCAACTTACGTGTCAGTAATAAAGAGACTAACAAGCTTTGGTGGCACATAATCGAATGTTGGATTTACGACATGAAGTAGTGAAGAACCAGTGCCACTTGCAGAATCCATACAATCTGAAAATTCCCCAAAGTCAAGTAGTTCAGATGGGGACCTCAGTTCATTCAGCAAGACCTCAGGATTATGCGGGTACAAAGGACACAACTGTCAATAAGATAGAGAAGCTTTCAACATAAGCAATATAGTAATGTAATCAAATTTATGAAGCAAACAACAGCAAGTTCCGTAACCAGACTATGGCATTAAAGACTGCCACCTGAAAATAGATGGCAACAAGAATTCAGTAAATCATTTGTATTAGCATTTCATCATCTAGGCACATCGCAACTGAATCAACAGCTATGGTAAAGCAATACAAAATGAAGTTCAATTCCAAACTTGGAATTTCAAAATCACATCATTAGAGTCAAAATTTAAGCAATTATAGAAATTCCAAAGTTATCAGTTACTTTTTTTCATGAATCCTGATCACCCCATCATGTGCAATAAGTCGTTTAAAGACCAAATCATGACCACAGTGTGGGAACTTGAACTAGTTAACTTGACAATTCAATGCTGCCTAATTTTCCTACGTTTCTCCAATTTTCCTTCTCTTAGGGGTAAGCATACTGCAGAATTATAATGGAACGTGTGCGCTAATTTCACTTCATACAAGAATATCTACTTACGTTTCTAAAATCTACACTCAACCCCTTCAGCTTCAAACATTAAGGCAAATTAGTATTCATAATATGCTAACCTCCCTCCTATCTATCTCAAACAGTTTTAAGCATTAGCTTGGCCTCTTGGCGATGAGTTGTATTGGATTAAGCAATAAGGAGTTTCTTGGGAAGAAAGTTACACCTGGTATCAGGAGGCTCCGATAAGATTTTTGCTAGTAGAGTGTAGGTTTCAATATAAACTAGTTCGGGGGTGTATGCATACTAGAAGCTATAAAATATTTATGTGCGAATATCATTAACCCTAAATATTGTAGTATTAAGTGATCACCAGACACCAAACACAAGCTAGGCTAACTTTTTAACACTTATCAAGACCTAAAATTTTAAAAATTACATATACCAACAGTATAAAGTATAATAATACAATTTATCCAGCTCGTTATCATTTGGACAACTCTTTTGGAACAAGTTATCAATAAAACTAACTGTATAGGCACTGACTGTAATAGTTTTGAATAATTACCGAACATCATGCATCAATTATTCTCTTCCAGTCTCAGTCTGAGCTGCCAAAGGGTTTTAAGACACCCTTGGTTATTAGTAGGTTATCTTAATAAGATCCCACCAATAACCACTGATGTACACGACTATGGGAATATCTTACTCTATTACTTATTTTGTGTAATCCCCTCAACAATATAAGAAAATGGTGCCAAAACCAAAATGGTAGCGAACATTACCTAAACCAACCAGATAAGCATTATATTTGGGCAACAGCATTTAGCTTTTAGAATAGTAGCCTAAACATACTCAAGAAAAATAACAATTAAAGATTCAAAAAAAGAAAAGACAATACATGATTGAAGGATAGAAATCGTTATTTGAGGAAAAAGTATATATAGATAGATAGATAACACATAACTGCAAACCAATTTCATTAAAATGTTTTGACTTCAAAATAATTCAGGCTTCAGTAGTGAAGAGGAGTATTCTTATTCTAAACACAATTCCTGTAGCTTTTGCACAAGGCTTATAGGGAAGAAAATATGAATACAAGTAGATTATACAATTATTTGCTGAATCATCTAGTTTCTTAGCCCTTCTGATATTCCCAACCTATAACTGTACTCAATTACTCAATCAAGCAACTATATTCAACAAATGAGTAGATCTTGGTTTTCAGCTCAAAACAGACACAAATATACAAATTACGATCCCATTTCAATTCTACATGTATAACAAATACTCAACATATATGCCCTCATACTGGTATGCAATCAATTGTCATCCTATTCCCAGTATTCACCAGAATAAGGAAAGAAAAAAATGAGCTGACAGAAAAAGTCATAAGACATTTGTTAAGCAAGGAAGAATTCGATGACATTCACCTTGTGGCTTCCAGCAAGTACAACAAAAGGAACAGCATGCCTTTGAGCTGCAAGTGCGACCATGTTCAACCCAACTGGTGCAATAACTCCACCATTAGCCATGACAGCATGAGCTCCAACTATAACCTATATAATGTTAAGTCAAAAGCCAGTTTAAATTTACTGAAATTCACTGCAAAAGATTCTAATGCAGAAACAAAACCAAGGCTTTCAAGTACCATGTTTACTCTGGATATCATGGCAAAAACTGCAGAGTCAGTAATTACTGTGGTTTGTAAGCCTCTTGCTGCCAACTCTTTTGCAAGGAGATGCCCCTGGTATCTGATTGCATACACACTCGACATCATTCAGCATCAGTTGATCTTATAAAAACATACAAAATCCTAATGCTAAAACTATAAAAATCAACATCCTTTACAACTTTAGCTAGCCTCTACTACCAACCTTGGGGCACCCTCAGCAACAAAAACCCGAAATGATCTTTTTTTCTCCTTTGCAGCACAAAGAAACTCCAGTACAGTTTTTGAACTTCCTAGTGTTAATATCACTTCACTGAAAAAATGCAAAATCAGCAGTATAAAGGAATAAGATAAATGACAGACTTTAATATTGGGATGAATAAAATGAAGCTGGCATTCACTTTCCTTATTTAACATTCAAAGGGTGCAAGAAAAGAAATTTAAAGGAGAAGGTATAAACCCTTGTGGTATTTAGTATGAGCATAAATCCTTAGCAATGTGAAACAATCTCATATTTGAGAAATATGCACGCTAAAATGCAGATCATATTTTCCCAAATCGATGGTAAACAATCTACAACATCAAAGTTACATTTATCAAAATGCATTCAGAAATCGTTAACGGGTGTTATAGATTATATGACAATAATATGCATGATATTCCAGATTAAGTTTTAAGTAACTGAAACCATCTTCTGACCAATCAAAGCAGTCAATAATAGTTATCACTAGCAATGCCTTTACCATAAATCCACAAATCCATAAATGAAAAACTCATTACCAGTTTATAACTTTTTACCCTTAATGTTCAGTTTAAAAATTCAGCCATAAGAGTATTTAAACTAAATTTGATTGGAAATTGCCTTGCACACTAGTCTCTACCACTCCAGTCCAATTAAGGCCTAGAATAGCAAGTACTCAAAATAAAGCATTTGACATCTAATATATGCCTTTTTCTCCATTTTAACTCTAATAATAGACAATAACACATTTAAACTATAACTAAGAACTTAGACTATATAGAAAATAGACAGTGCAATTTTCAACAGCTAATCTGGACTTGAGGAAAGCAAGTATTGCTTCTAGCAGCATTTTCTCAGCCAACAAGGACATTCGGAGTAGCAAGAAAATTCAATAATATTTACAATGGCCTCTTAGATTTTCACAGAGGAAAAGAATTACTTATGATGTATGTGTTCTACAGCTTGCTCTGCTATTTGTTCATGGCAGGTTGTAATATCTTGAATAAGTTCATTGACAGCTTCAATGACATCATGCTTTAGCTTTCGACTTTGAGGGCCTTTGTCAGCTGCTGCAAGAGAATTAAAAAATAGACAAAAGTCAAATAAAAGGAAAGTGAAATTAAATACCAAGGTAACACTAACATTCCATCATAAAATGCCATACAATATTTTTCTCAATAATCACAACTAGAAGCAATTAAATCATCCAGTAATGCAGATATAGGCTAAGGCATCCATATATCACAACAGACATAATAACATAATAACTAAACGAGGATATTGTCTCGTGGCATCCTCACATCTACTTTTTCCTTCAGATTCACCCCCAGAGGAAGATGTATGCGGAGCAGCAGCTGAATCAGGCATATCCTCTAGAAGAGTCTGTAATGATGGTGGACGCAAGGTGCTTCTAGCAGCTGCAGCAACAGCAGCAGCAGATAGAACAGGATGATCATCTCGCTCAACATCATCTTCATCGTCACTAGCTGCTGATAATCCCAAACCAGCAATAGCGTCTGTTGCAAGGGAAAGATCTTCCTCCCTTATAATGTGCAAAACTCGCCTCACAATATTGCCCACAGCTAGTTCTGCAATAAGATAAAATAATGTAATATAAAAGAACAACAAGAAATAAGTCTCAGCAATTCCTAATAAAACATCCTTCGGCGAAAGAAGATATTCATGTTGACACAATGCATGCTCAAACATCCTTCAACTATATTTTAGCGTACCAACGGGATTGGCAGCAATGAGCTGCTCCCCTACAGCTCTCACAGCATCAATCAGAGCTCCAGCTTGATTTGTGTGGGGCACCCGGGTTGACGAAATCACAGACCTAAGCAATTCGGCTGTCTGCTTTGCAGTGGCCTGGGAACCTTCTATTTTACTACACCACAAATAAACAAGTAGGGAAAAAAAATCACAAGATAGAACAAAGATTAGTCTTTAATCTCAAAATATGGTCTCCGACAGCATAGCATTCATTCAACTCTATCAGTGACAATGAAAAAAATTTACCGTTTCTTAAGCTGATTCAGGAAATCATTAACAAGGGACTGAACGTCTGGCATCGTGATTGCGATTCTACCTGAAAAGCAAAAAAGGAACTGGGCTTACGTGACTATTAAGAGGGAAGAAGGTAAGCAAAGTAGCATAATAAAATTATGTCTTCGTTTTCTGGATTGTAATCTATTCGCGTTGTTGTACGTAGATTCTCAGCAACCACGCAAAATCAAGGGGAAAATACAAACTACTACTTCAGCGAAGTGTCAAAATCGTGCCTCACCTGCAATCACTGCGTGGCACTCTGCTGTCACTAGTAGCACTGTTTGGTTTAGCAGAAAAATAGCCTTGGAAAATTTAAAGACGAGCGAAAGAACGAGGACGATGTCTAACGTGTAGCTATATTGTTGCAGAATTGCAGTTCCGATATGGGATTGTTGAGATTCGATTTTCAGCTTGAACGTGCATTAGGGTTCCGAAATTCAGTACGAGAATGCTGAGACGTTTTGTGAGTCGGGTTGGTGATTTTTATTCGGGTAACCCGTTTCTCTGTCGATGTCATATTATATCGAACAATTATTTTTGTTGTAAATACAAGGTTAAAGGACTAAGCAGCATGTATACTTCATACTTAAAGGTCATTTTGATCCTAAATGTATGTCTTAATGATTATTTTGGTCTATTATGTTTCAAAATGTTAAAATTGGTCCTAAATGTTTGCAAAATGTTTTATTTTGGTCCTAAGTTGACAAAATGATTCATTTTGGTCCAAAACTATTGAATTTGATCATATTTCTCTCATCTCTCATTTCAAGTTCAAATGACTTGTTAAGAGAAACCTGTAATTCTAAATTCGTCGCATTTGAATTTAAAACGAGAGAGATATGATCAATTTTACTTGTTTGACCATGAAACAAAAGGTCTACTTTTATAATCGATTTGACCTCGTTTGTTGACGGCTCCAACTGGATTGAGAAAGTACTCTTCGAGTACGATATGTAGCTCTAAACTCGTCAAGTTTGAACTTGAAACAAGCCACATTCAATAGTTAGGACCAAAATGAAACATTTTGCAAACATTTAGGACCAATTTAAACATTTTGAAACATAATGGACCAAAATGAACATTACAACATACATTTAGGACCAAAATGACCCTTTAACCTAAATATAATGAAAAAAATTATATATATATAATTAGTAGTTTAAATTAAAATAATTTAGTTATTTTTCTCAAAAAGAAATAATTTAGTTCGAATAATCTAACAATTTGATCATTGAAAGATTATGAAACTGACAATTCAATCCTTAACGAAATGCACATTTCAAAGATTAAAATGATTATTAATTAGTTCTTTTTATAAACTAAATAGTATATTACCTAAATTTTTCAGAAGCTAAATTGTTATTTTACTCAATTTAATTATTTAAAAACTATTTGCATTTTATTAACATATAGTAGTTCCGTGAAAACTCATTCTTACAAATTTATTTCTATTTTAATATCTTTCTTTATACAAAACATAAGACTAATATGTTACTAAAGGCATTAAGGTTGTTCAAACTTTTAGTTTTATTTATTAGTATGGGGTTAATAGAACCAATTTAAATGAAGGCAAAACACATTTGGTGCCTCTAACGTTTGCGGTGATTTTCAATTATGCCCCTAACGTTTCATTTGTGTCAATTGTATCCCCAATGTGAAACGTTAGTTTCAACTATGCCCCCACCCTCGTTAGTGTACCGTTTTTCAGAACTTTTGAGCTTCGATTCGTGTTCATTTCAGTTTGTTTTGATAAATGAGTTTATGGGTACTCATTTTCGGCTCCTAAGGATCATTTTGCACATGGAAATTTTGAGAAAAATGCTTCGTTTTGTTGCATTTCGTTTTGGTCCTTTTTGGGGTTCATCGAGTCCAATTTTCTTCGGATTTGAGGCTATTTTGAGCTTAATCTTTGAAATTGATCCAAGGAATCAAGTTTATGATGTCTGAAAATTAAAACCCATATGAAATCTGATCAAAACCGAGCTCAAATCGTGCAAAAATGGTGTTTTTTTTTTTTGGATGATTGAAATTGGGGTCTGTCAGTGTCTCTGTCATAAAACACATCAAATTTGATGTGTCTCTGTCAGTGTCGTGTCCTCAAGTCATGATCCGAGGGGTCTCGAGGTCCAAATCGCTGGGCCTAATATCCCTTAGGTTCGTGACTCAAGGACGTTCGGTTTGTACTCCTTTACCGTTTTCTCTATATCAAAAAAAAAAGATTATTGATTCCAAAAAAAAAAAAACTAACAATGGGTAGGGAATGGTTAGCAACACGAACCATTGTGGACATTAAAAACTAATGGGCTTTGATATATTAAACAACGAGTAAACTACTAAATTGGTCCTTGGATTATTGGCTCGCTGACAGATTGATCACCAAATTTAGGAAATTGACAAATAGGTCCCCAAATTTTTCTAACGAGTCAAATAGGTCCCCGAATTTTTCTAACGTTAGTCAAATAGGTCCCCGAATAACATGCACAGAAGGACCTATTTGACAAATGTTAGAAAAATTCAGGGTCTATTTGTCAATTTTCTAAATTCGGGGACCAATCTATCAGCGAGTCAATAATCCAAGGACCAATTTAGTAATTTACTCGAACTCATCAAATCGAAGGCTATGCTTGCTCTTAGGTAGTGGTTCTAACTTGTTGAACTTTAGGCTATATATTTATGGAAAAAATTTAGGTTTAGTTTCTTATGTTTTTATTATAAGATTTCTTCTATTATAAGTTTGATTTATATTTTCTCTTTTTTATGATTGATCATGTTGTGTTTAATATTTTCACTCTATCATTATTGGACATTGGTCATGCATAAAATTTTTGGCACATGTCAAATATTAATTAGGAAACCTTATAACAAATATATAAAGAACATGAAATCTTGCCTTATATTTATTTGGGATTAAAAGTGGTCAAAGATGAAGGGTGTGATCATATTGTCATTGAATCTGATTGTATCTATGTTGTCAATTTCATCAATAATGTTCTTGATTCCTTTATACATTGATTTTTGCAAATTAGATCTCGCCTTCTTCCTTCATTTTAAGGTGGTTCACATCTTCAGACAGGAAAATGTTGTAGACTTTAGTATCTTTGACACCTTGCCTTCCTTTTTGATTTCGATTGTGTTGACTGACAGTGTGGGAACTTGTTAACCATGTAGAATAAGCATAGGATAATTGGATGACTATTTTTTTTTAATAAAAAGTTTAGCTGAGTTGGGATCCAGGACTCATCAAGATCAAGGCAAACATTTAGGCTCTATGAGCGTTTACAGAGATACTTACAGATCATCCTATCAACAATATCCTCACATCGACAGCAGGATACAAACTCATGACTTTGTGAGTTATGAGTTGACTCCTTACCAAATGGGTCAATATTCGTTGAATCGTTGTCAATTGGATGACTATTTTGGTTTGTGTTCATGAACCTTTTATTTTGGTTTAATACATTCCCTTCTTTTACAAATAATAATAAAAAACAAAGACAAGTTTTGTTACACAAATTTTAATATTAAAAAAATCAAACAATAAAAGTTAATTACGACCTGTTTGATTTCCTTTCCAAAATTAATTTAGAACTTTCAAAATAATTTTAAAAAATTATTATTAGAGATAAAAAATTAAACACTCCCTCCCAACAATCATTCTTTTGGTAAATTTTTCCATGACTAATTCGCACAAATATGGGAGTATGAATGGCAAGTGAGATGAGTGGAATAACTCTTGGAAAATCTAATGATAAGGAATCCCTCTGCGATTTTATGTTTTTTATAGTTTATTTTATTTTGATAATTATAAAGAAAATTTATATCATGTTTTATTATTTTTAGTAACTTGTAATTTCGTATTATGCTTTAAATGATATTATTTATGGGTTACAAATTATTCTAAAATGTTTTATCTTGATTAGCAAAGTTTTATCGGAGATCCTTATATATATGAAAATATCTTTGATTGACGGTGTCTTATTAAATACTGAATTATATCAATTAATTCACATGTTATCTGATTAAAAATCATCATATCTAACTTATATTATTGCCTAATATGCAAATTCATTAAATGAAATTAATTTCCTAACTTGATAATTTTATTTTAGGAAAGAATCTATAAAAGAAGAGGAGTGTTATAGGAACTGTGAGATTACCGTGAGGATCCTTGTGGGGAAGTGTAAAAAAGATAACCATAAAACATACGAGATGATCCTAGTGGTAGGTTGATTACCACTATAATTGGTTAGTTTTGCCAACATAATATATAAATTCTCTTACTTTGTGCTTGGGGAGTGGATGTAATATTATCTCTGTGTCTTAACTCTTTTAATTCGACATCTTATATTTTGAGTTAAGTTAAAAAGGTTTTTGAAATGAAGTCTTTAAGGAAGTGTTGTTGAGGAATTGAGTTTTCAGTAAGAAAATGGTTTATAAATGAAACTTTTAACAATTTGCAAAAAAAAATTTTAAGAACCTATTCACTCTTTGGGATCTCCTTGTACATATTGATCGTGAGAATAGCAACGATGAAGTGGGAATAGCAGCAGTAAACCAAAAATACAACAATGAACTGTGACAACCAAGTGGCAATTTATACATACACACCGAAAAGTTGAAGGGGAGTGACAAAGGAGGTGAACTTTGCAATCTTGAAGGCAAAAATACTCATTTTATCTCCAAACTTTAGATTAACTGTCAATTTCGTCTTTAATTTTATTTTTTGCGGTCAACTTTATCTCTAATATTTTATATTTTGGTCAATTTTATCCTTTGACTAACTTCTTTTAATAAATTAACAATAAACTGCATTTTATATTTTGGTCAATTTTATCCTTTGACTAACTTCTTTTAATAAATTAACAATAAACTGCATTCTGTTTTTCAATATGAGTTAAGATTTAAGTTTCTTTTTCTATCAATTTTACATTACATATCATTAGACACATAAATTACGCTGTTAATATTTTGCTAAAATAATAACAAAGGATAAAATTGACCAAAATGTGAAATATTAGGGATAAAATTAACTGTAAAAAAAAAAGATTGGAGACAAAATTGATAGTTAATGTAAAGTTTGAGGACAAAAATTAATACTTTTGCCCAATCTTAAATGTTGTGTTGCTGCAAAGTTGAAATCCAAATGAGAAGAACGATATGGGCTTTCAAAATTATTTTTTTTTGTTTTAAAAAACAAAAAAAATGAAAAATGTTGTTTGATAACAATTTATAGAAAGATTTATTTGAGAGTTAAAATATAATTTTGAACCCGTCGAAATTAGAATTGAAACAAAAAATATATGGTCAACTCTGCATTTGACCAAGACATAGTTTTGGGACTCAATTTGACCTCGTTTGTTAACAATTCCAATTAGATATAAAAAGTACTCGTCAAATGCAACTTATAGTTTGAATTCGTTGTATTTGAATTTGAAATAAGATAAATATGACCACATTTAATCATTTAAGACTAATTTGAAAAATTATGGAAATATATAACGCCAATATGAAATAAATGGAACATTTAGGAAGAATTTGAAATTTATCTTATACATTTGGGACCAATATGAGATTTTGACCAAAATTCAAAAATAAAACGACACAAAATCTTATACATTTGTAGGCTGTAGCTTGCAAAGTCACCAATCAAATCCACATCCACAGTACTTAATAAAGAGATGGGGTAGAACTACTCAACCAAAAAAGGTCATCTTCTTAACGCTAACTTGGACTGGTCAATCTATCTTCAAGTTTCTATTCTTACATATAACAATATATATATATATATATATA
>QANZ01016289.1:14897-41656 GCA_003254925.1 Chamaecrista fasciculata
CGCCGCCGCCGCCGTTCACCATTTGGGGAGGAGATGAGATGGGAGTGAGAGGGGCAAATTAGGAATTCTACCATAATTCCCTAGGTAGACTTGGATTACATCAGAAATGTGAAGTAAAGAAAAATGGCCTATGTAATGTAAAGCCCTTTACATTGTAATCCACTTTACATAGCTCAAATTACCATACCAAACAAATGAAAATCTTGAAAATCGTGCCCTTTTACATTGTAAATCCTATCTCCTCCATACCAAACGGAGCCTAAGGGTATCTACCGTCGGGAACAGTGACTAATCCCTCCGTCACAGGTCTTCCACTTAAGAATAAACGACTGGCCACAAAATGCTTTCTATTGATCTCATATCTTTTGTTCATGTCTCAATTTGATTCCATATCTTTTTTTTTTACACTTTTAGTCTTATATCTTTTGGTCAAATTACAATATTAATCTCATATCTTAAAAATAAATTCCATATTATAAGGCTAATAATAAAACTGTTTGCAAAGATATGAAATCAAATCTATAACAATAAAAATATATATTAAACTAATTCTATACTTAACAAAAAAATATGAAAAAAAAGTACAATAAAAAAGAATCTAATTAAGATTTGATAAAAAAAAATATGAAACTAAAAGTAACCATATAACAAGATTTTTGTTTTGTTGGTTTCCGTTTAGGTATAACAAGTTAACAATTCAGTGCCGGCCAAAAAAACCAAAGAAAAGAAAAAAGAAATCGTTTGTACAGAACAGTGCTTGCAGACGCAATTCACAATACAATAAATTTGCACCAAAAACCCTAAAACAAAGGTCGAATCAAATTTAGCCTCGACGCTATCCGTGACCCAACATTATTGACGTTATTATTATTATCATCACACCACGCTTTCTTCCTCCACCTTAATCTATCTATCAACCCCACTGCAACACTTTCTCTCTCCTCTCTCTCTCTCTCTCTCTCTCTCTCTCTCTCTCTCTCTCTCTCTCTCTTTCACTTTCAGTTTCTTTCTCTCTTTCTTTCTCCCTCTAAGCATATTTCAAATTTTTAAATTCGTCTTAGGAAACTCAGACTTTTGCCACGAATTTTCAGAGAAAAACCAAATCTGGGATCAATTGGGCCCCCCACCCCACCATTTTTTTTTCTTGTTTACTTATTTCTTCCTTAAAGTCTTCTTCCTCCGTTTTGTATTTTCCCGAGAAATCTCTCTCTCTCTCTCTCTCTTTAATTTGAAATTCTTCTCTCACCCGCAGACGCGCTCTTCAGTATGATATAGTTTATGCTCTCTAATATAGACCGCCACCCGCCTACTCTCTCTTTTGGGGGTTCATTTTCTCAGTTTCTCTGCTATGGGCTTTTGATCGTTAAACCATTGTTTCATCCTTTCAGGTATTTTCTTCTTCTTCTTCTTCTTTCTTTGGTTTTGGGGTTTTTAGTGAGTTGGTTGGTTGACGAGTTGTTTTTCTGATTTGGGTGATTGAGTTTGCATTTTCAGTTTGATTTTTCTATCACCAACTATACAATTGACGATTCTGTACATGTGAATCGTAGATTTGTGGTGTTTCTTTTGAATTCTGATGCATTATTTGTCTGCGAGTTAGGGTTTAAATGCTGGGATTCCAACGGATGGGTAGATTGTGTTGTTATTGTTACCCGTTCATTGATCTGTTTTATCGCGGCTGTTTCTATTTCTTCTTGGTGCATTTCGTGTCGAGAATTACGCGGTGATATGGAATATTCTCAATCTCAATATTTAAAATACGTATGTTATAAATGGATTTGTGCATTAATGCACAAGAAGAGAAAAGGAAAAGAGGACTTGTTTTTTTGAAAAAAAATATTTATATGTACAAATTGTTCTTGAAGGTATAATTTCCCCAAAGATTTTTTACTCAAGAGTCGTGTCTTCCTCTCATTTTTTCCCCTTTAAGAATCAGTTTAGTTATTTGTTGTAGAGTTTTATTGTTATCTGGTCTTGTTAAGTGATCATCTACCTTCCCTTCTGCTTTCTCTATTAGTTCCATATGTTCTGGCGGCCATATATATATGTAACATTTTTTGGTGAAACCATTTATATGTAATTAATTAGAATCTTCTGGGGAGTGGCACTAGAAAATTTATTTTCTTTTGGCATTCAAATGCAAAATTTCACTGTCACAGAATCTTCTTCTTTTTTTTTTTTTTTTTTTTTTTTTTTTTTTTTTTTTTTTTTTTTTTTTTTTTTTTTTTTTTCAGTTGTAGGTTTCTAAGCTACAATATATGTTTTCTAGAGAATACTCCTTGTCATTACTGCCGGTAGTCACATTGACAAATTTCAGTGTGGATCCTCTGAATTTGATCCCTCTAAATTTCTTAATTTAAGTGAAAAGGTATATTTTAATCCTATCTCTCTCTGAATTACAAAGAAATTAGGGACCAATTACGAAGGATCCAATTTTGAAAAATTTATACAGTTGCCCTTGCAAATGAATTTTTTTTTTATCTTGGTGCATTGATGAATCATCTTGTCAGAGAGAATTTTAAAATGCTTAATGAAGAGTTTTGATGATTGTAGTTGAGACTTGAGTGCCTCACTTAGTCACTCAAACTTCGAAACAGAAAATTTTCATAAATTGAGATGTGCTGACTTGTTGTAGTTATGTAAGTCATTCAGGCCATGAATAACATAATGCATCTCTAAACTTTTCTCTTTCTTGTCTTAGAAAATCATTACCAGAATCTGGAAAAGGCAGATTGGAGATTTAATTGTTTGAATGTATGTTGAATGATGAATGCTGTTCCTTTTAGAAGTTTTCTTTTCCTGCTCTGTCTTTGTCTTTTAATTTTATATTCGGTATAATTGACAAAACTCATGTTCATGTTGGGTAGGGTGATAGATTTTTAACATAATTGACAGAGTTCAGTTCTTGTCTTGAAAATAACTTCATTACATGAAAAGAAATGAGTTGGAGTTCTTCATGTAAAGGGGATTTTAAATTTAGTTTCAGGCTGATTTTGATGAAATTCTCTCTCCGTCTTTTTTTATTCACACAGGGCCTTTGGTTGCTTGTAAACGTGTACTAGGATGGCAACTAGTAATCCGTTCTTTGATGATATACAGACCAAGTCAGATGTTGATCCTCCTCCAAGTGAAGAGTCAACTGATGTTGGTGAACTTGTGAACGATCCTTTGCAACCTGCTCTAAAACCAAATCTGACAGTTTCAAGCAGTGTTCGTGAGCTCTTAGAGTGCCCTGTATGCTTGAATGCCATGTACCCTCCCATCCACCAGGTTGTTTTTATATGGGAAGTTTGTTGTTTTCTTGTAAAAAATTTCTAAAGATGTGACAAAATATTAGTTTGCACAAATTGTATGCCTACTTCTTAAGAAAAGTGAAAAAAAAAAAAAAAGGGAATTTGATGCCTACATTAAACTGATGTAATGGTCTGTGATGCATTTTGTAAGCTAATCATGAGTGTGAGTTTAAGAGAACCTATTTATATAGATCTTAGATTTTCTAAGTGCCTGCCTGGGATTTGGTTTGGCAGGTCAAAATTAGTTTTGCTAGTAGCCCATGAGTTAATTTATTTTATCATTAGTTCTGTTCAATGTTTTGATTATGCCATGAGATCCTCTCAAGCTGGAATACAAGATTTTCATTATTCCTTTGTTTTCTGTGATCCTCTCAATAAGTTACAGAACTTGTTCAATTTCCTATATTAAACTCACTTTGTCTTGGCAAGAACTCTGAAGTTCTGTTGTTTAACTTCTGGGCATAATTATTGGTAGTTCTTCTTTCTGATGATGATAGAATTTTTTATTTGCGAATTTAAGTGATTGACTTTGTTGTTAATCTTTGTTGCAGTGCTCAAATGGTCACACCTTATGCTCAGGTTGCAAACCTCGGGTCCACGACAGATGCCCTACTTGTAGGCATGAACTTGGCAATATTAGATGTTTGGCATTGGAGAAGGTGGCTGCGTCTTTGGCACTTCCCTGTAAATATCAAAGTTTTGGATGCATCGGCATATATCCATATTACAACAAACTAAAACACGAATCTCAATGCGCACATAGACCTTATAACTGTCCATATGCCGGTTCAGAATGCACTGTTATTGGTGATATACCTTATCTGGTGTCTCATTTAAAAGATGATCACAAAGTGGACATGCACAATGGAAGCACTTTTAACCAT
Organism: Chamaecrista fasciculata; assembly: GCA_003254925.1. Classification (NCBI taxonomy): domain Eukaryota; kingdom Viridiplantae; phylum Streptophyta; class Magnoliopsida; order Fabales; family Fabaceae; genus Chamaecrista; species Chamaecrista fasciculata. Next base: position 19,075 of record QANZ01016289.1, read on the forward strand.
CGCTATGTCAAATCAAATCCACAAGAGGTTGAAAATGCCACGTGGATGCTAACGGTATTGTTTACTGAGCTTCCAATCTCTCCTTCCTTTCCCTTCCTTCTATTGACTTATTTCCAAATTCACAAGATTAGTATTTGTTGTGTCTTTCTCCTTCATAAGTTGATGACAATGTGGAAACTAAGCAATGTATTTAGCTTGGTAACTTTCTTTTACTTTTTAAGACAGGAAAGGTCATTTGAGCTTGTACTGTAATTTCCCAAACAGTTATTATGATTTATGATATTTAAAAGTAGCTAACCACATTGGTTTTTTCCACCTCAAGATTTCTATATAAGGGTCTCATTCAGCAGTTAGTTTATGATTGGATTTGTGTGTTTAGACTTTAGATTATCAGGCAATGTTCGGATGTTGGCTGATTTCTGGATATTACATTGGTTTAACTCATTCATGCAAGTTAATTTGTGATTAGATTTGTGTGTTTAAACTTTAGATTTTCAGAAAATTTTTGGATGTAATCTGATTTCTGGATATTACATTGTCTTTCTAGGTTTTCAGTTGCTTCGGTCAGTATTTTTGTCTACATTTTGAGGCTTTTCAGCTCGGAATGGCTCCTGTATACATTGCCTTTCTGCGGTTCATGGGTGATGATAACGAGGCAAAGAACTATAGTTACAGTCTTGAGGTGGGAGGAAATGGGAGGAAGATGACATGGCAGGGAGTGCCCCGAAGCATCTGGGACAGCCACCGGAAGGTTCGCGACAGTTTTGACGGCCTCATCATACAACGGAGCATGGCTCTCTTCTTTTCAGGGGGTGACCGGAAGGAACTGAAGCTCCGCGTCACCGGCCGGATCTGGAAAGAACCGTGACTGGAAATAGAAACAACCTTTATCTATATTTCTAGGCATAAGATTGAACTAAACATTTTGTAGTGAAGGATATATAATATATCTTGTAGTGGTGTGAATCTGAATCTGCTGGTCATGTTGTATCGTGTTCTTTGTAATTTAGGAGGCAAACTCTCATTGCTTATCCTTACATCAATTACATGAACAAGAAGATACCTATGAATAGAGATTTAGAACTTTAGTGGTTGATGAAATATTGCCTGGACAGCACAAACAGCCATTTGGGACATCATTGATTGATTAAAAGAGACACCAGATCCTCCTTTCGTTCAATGATTGAAAATATTAGGTTGCATTTGAATATCATATTGAATTTAGTGAAAATTAAAATTAATGGAATTTATAATTATTGTATTTCAATCTCTAATTAGATTTGCAGCGCTACTTATTTCCGTTAATTATGTGTTGATGGGATAAAGTTGAAAATAACTTTTACCTAAAAAAAAAAAATTAAAATATTGATTTACTCAATTCACATGCATGCGTGAATCTTAATATTTTTTTATGTTAAGTGTTCAATTTCTTTTTGCACGAGTGAGTTGGATAAATTATTTTATTGATTGGGAATTAAATAAAAAACTGATGGTAAATTATATTTCATTATTTGGAAATTATATAATCATTAATAAAGTAAGATAAATTTAAATATAAGCTTGACAATAATATTTTTATAATTATTTTATTTATAGATGATATTTTTTTTTTTCGATAGGTAAAAATTTAAGTGAAGGTAAGCACTTGTATGTTATTATGGTCAAGAAATACCTCTCGACCTCTTTGAGGATTTACAAGAGGAATTTTCACTCACAAATAAGGCTCTCACATCGATAGAAGGATTTTAATCATCACTCTTGTGGGATAGATGAGTGGAAAGAGTATACTTATTCATCGTGAGACTTTTTAAATTGCAACGTGTTCCTTAATAGGCTCTCATATGATCGTAAATTGGCTCAAAATCAACATCTCTTACTAGCACATGATGGGGCCCTGTGGGAGACTCATTTTGTTCCTTATCACAAAGAAACTAGAAACTCATCATCTCTTTCATTGTTTTCTTTCAAGCTCTGCTTCAGTCATAATCGTTGAATACAATGCGTGGAAGCTCTTATACTAGTAGCTTTTTGTCAAAATTAACTTAAGTGCTACAGCCTCGTATTCTGATCAGGTTCTTGACAACTGGATTGAAGATTTAGCCGCTATGTTTGGTGATTGTATGCTTGGGTTAGGAGAAGCTGTCCCAGAAACAACTCCTGAATCACCATGAGGCTCATCTCTTGGAACTATAGGGGCCTTGGGAAAGCCTCTACTAAGAACAGACTTCAGAAGTTAATTTCCCAGTACCATCCCTCTATTTTCTTTCTTCAAGAAACTAAATGTAATGCTAATCGTTGTATTTCTGTTTGTTCTAAGCTTCTAGTTAAAAACTTGTGGGTAGTAGAATCTATAGGACTCAAGGGGGACTTTTCCTTTGTTGGGAAGATAATGTAACCTTGTCTATTTTGTCCAGCTGTCACAACTGGATTTTTTGTAAGGTCTCTATGAACAATGGCAGTAGTTTTCTTTTGTCGTGTGTCTATGGGCCCCCTAAGCTTCAAGATCGTCATATTTTTTGGGACCACTTAAAGAACTTTAACCCCCATAATGACCCTTGGCTCATTATGGGGGACTTCAATCAGATCCTTAATGCCATGGACAAACTCAGCAGATGTAGTGCCTCTAAAGGTATTGAGACCTTCAATTCTGTCATCATGGATCGCAGCCTTGTTGAGATTGCCTCCCAAGGATGCTGGTACACATGGACAAACAATAGAAGTGAGTCTGATGTGGTTTGGGAAAGGCTGGACAGAGCTTTCTGCAACCTTGACTGGCTTAATCTATTCCCTCATGCTCATAGTAAGACCATTACACTTTTCTCATCTGACCATGCCCCAATTTTGGTCAACTCAACCATTAATAATGATATACATAAAAAGTGGGCTTTCAAGTTTGAGAACCTCTGGCTTACTGAGGAAGAATGTCGACACATTGTAAAAAATGACTGGGAATCTGAGATCCATGGCTCTGCTGCATACAGAGTTGTCAACAAACTCAAATCTATCTCGAAGGATCTTGCCACCTGGAACAAGACTCACTTTGGCAGCATCCCCCATAAGATCAAGGAATGTGAACAACAGCTCTCCAATCTCAAAGGTAATATTGGTAATACTGGTCTTAACTGCCCTTTAGATGATGAAATTGAGCTCAGAAGGAATCTTGAGCACCTTTATGATTGTGAGAATGAAATGTGGAAGCAAAGAGCTAAACAGCAATGGGCCAAACATGGTGAGAGAAACACCAAATTTTTCCAAGCTGTGGTCAAGCAGAAAAGAAACTTAAATCGCATCCATGCTATCAAAGATGAAAATGGACATTGACACAACAACAATAGTGATATCGAGGTAGTCCTTCAATCATATTTTGAGCATCTTTACTCTACACCTCAGGATCATGATGATACTTTGGTCACTGACAAGACAGATAGCTTCTTCAATGACATTGCCCTTCCTCAGCTAACTCAAGATCAAGTGAATAGTATCTCTTCTCCCCTCACAAAGATGAAAATAGAGTCTGTTGTTTTCCAAATGGATGGGAATAAATCACCCGGGCCTGATGGGTTCCCAGCATCCTTCTTTCAAAATTTTTGGCCTCTAGTTGAACATGACATCTATCATATGGCCTCTTCCATTTTCAATCGGGAATTCTTACTGAAGGAGCTCAACAATACCAACCTGGTTCTCATGCCCAAGAAAGATTGCCCTGATTCTCTTGGGGATTACAGACCCATAAGTCTTTGCAATGTCACCTATAGAGTCATATCCAAAGTCCTGGAAAACAGACTTAAAGAAATTATCCCTACTCTCATTACCCAATTCCAAAATGCTTTTATCAAGGATAGGAGCATCTCTGACAACATCATTCTTGCTGGGGAGTCATTTCATCACATGAAAAAGCAGAAGAGAAGTAAGCTCTACTGGTGTGGGTACAAAGTAGATTTTGCCAAGGCTTTTGATAAGGTCTCTTGGAAATTCCTCTTAAGAACCCTGAAGGAAATGAACTTCCCTACAAAATGGTTAAACCTCATTCAACAATGCATTTCGACCACAAGGTGCATGTCAAGTTTAATGGGCAATGCACAGACCCCATCATCCCTGAGTGTGGGCTTAGACAAGGGGACCCCTTGTCCCCTTATCTCTTTGTCATTTGTCTCAATGTTCTCTCTCAAATTTTCGAAGAAAGGTCCAATTATAAGTCACCTGCTTTATGCAGACGACTGTCTGCTATTTTTCAAAGCTGACTTGAGTTCCTGTGACAAGATCAATACCATGCTTCAAGATTTTGCTGAGTGCTCAGGCCTTAAGGTTAATAATAATAAGTCTGTCTGTGTCTTCAGTCCGAATACACCCCAGAAATTCATCAAACTCATGAGTCGAACCCTTAACTGTAAGCACTCAAACTCCATTGGCATGTATCTGGGGAATTACATTGATGGTGAAAACAACATTCAAAGGTCCTTCACCAAGTTCATGGATACCTTACAGGGCAGACTTCAGGGCTGGAAAAGAAACTTTCTCTCCAAAGCAGGTCGTATCACTCTTATCAACTCTGTCCTTGGATCACTTTCTGTGTATTATATTTCCCACATTAAGCTCACCAAGTCTCAGGCTAATAAATGTGACTCTCTTATCAGAGCTTTTCTATGGCGGAATGGGCCTGACAATAAAAGTCTTCACATGATTAATTGGGCTAACATCTGTAAGCCAATTTTTATGGGAGGTCTAGGCATCAGGAATTCCTGGGACTTCAATCAAGCACTTCTCATTAAGCACGTTTGGAAACTCTTCTCTAATCCACATTGCCTCTATACTAAGGTCATGATCAACAAATATGGTAAGGCTCCAGGTAGTGATGCTCTCAAATGCCCTACTGATGCCTCCCCACGCTGGAAAGGAATGTTAAAAGCTTATAAACTCATCAAACACCAACTCATCAAACACCAACTCAGATGGCAGGTTGGTAATGGGCAATCTATCCCTATCACCAATGATAAATGGTTCTCTCCTGTTTCTAATGCTAGTAACATTTCCAAAGTGAGTGACCTTTTGGATCAACATGGTAGCTGGAAGAAACATACAGTGCAGCAACTTTACTCACCTGCTGATGCTGCTTGTATCTTATCGAGCATTATCTCTACCCAAGATCATCCTGATATCCTTACTTTTACACCAGCTTCCAATGGTAAATACTCCGTTAAGGAAGGGTACAAAGCCATCAAGTCTTTAGCTCAAACAAATTCACATTAGTTGCAGCTTGGTCATACTGGGGGTCTTAACTGGAAGGGGCTTTGGAAACTGGACATCCCTTCTAAAATTCTGTGCTTTCTCTGGAAGCTTTGCCACAATGCCCTACCCTTGGGAGAAGCCCTTCTTCAAAGAAATTTCAACATTCCTGGAACCTGTCCTTTTGGTTGTCCTAACACTGAGAATGCCCATCACATCTTTGTGGATTGCCCCTTAGCAAGAGCCTGCTGATTTGGTAGCCCACTCTGTGTCCGCATTGACCTTTGGGTGAATGGAGATTTGCATCCATGGCTGAGTGAACTAATTGCTGCATACGCTGAGGACTCCTGTGCAGATAAAATTAGGCACGATTGTGAGCTTGCCATAATCATCTACTGGGCCATCTACTCTGCAAGAAATAAAACCATTTTTCAGAACCTCAAAGCCTCTCCCCAAAGCATCATTGCTCATGCTCAGAAAACGCACACTGATCACAAGCTTCTTGGTGGGAGAAAGAGTAATCCCCCACATCATCCAATGAAGCTATACAATGCCCCTCTTGGTCATACAAGTCAGGTACCTGGGGGCCAGCATTGGAATTGTTCTCATTTCATTATTGATGGCAAGTCTTGGGGTAAGAAACAGAAAATGGGTATTGCTGTTTGCACCTATAGGGACCACACTCAGCACCCGATTCTGGCTGCTACCACTGGCTTACATCACAGTCTGGATACCACCATCCTCCTCTACTTCAGGAAGCTGCTCCATATGCTTCTCGTAGAAGAAATTCATAATGTGACCATTTGGTGTCCCAGGAAGAGCATCATTCAAGCCATCCTCAAAGAAGGCTACGGAAATCATGCTCAAACCATCCTCCACAAAGATATTCAAAGTCTAAGTACTAGCTTTAGTCATATCTCCTATTATGAAACTACAACATCAATATATCATAGCTATTTTAATTCCCTAAGCTCTTGTCTGGTAGGGTATACTTCTTGTCTTTTATAATCTGTTCCTCTTTAATTCAAAAAAAAAAAGTGCCATGGATTTTCTAGATGTACCCATATAAAAGGCTAGTATGATATGAGTTTTTAAGGGCTTAGACTCTAGTTTTACTCAATTATGACAGGTATATAGATGTATGAGATCCTCTGAATAAAAATCATATAATGGGTTGACCTCAGGAGACCATCACTATCTTCCTTTCGTTCTCTTGTCAATGTAATCAGAAATAGTTACTTTCCTGATTTTATTTTGTTGGATCGCATTATCATAGCCTTCTAGAAGTATATCAAAGTAGCATACACTAACTCATTTTTCCATAAAAAGTATATAAGGGTATCTAGGAAGGGATTATTGTATCTTTTAAGGGACTCACATAGCATTGAAGCAAGAATCTATTCACATGCTTCCCTATGTGGTGCTTCAAGTAGACTATATGAATCAAACGTCGTGGTGTACTCGAATGTATGTCGATTTTGTTGTTTTTTAATCATATGCACAAACCTTAGTCCAGACTCACAAAATCTGACCTGAGTTTACCGTCACACTCTACTCACTTCACATAACGCCAAGTGGAGCACTCACGTCAAATTACAAACAATATGAATAACAATGACTCATAATTCGATCCTAAGTTGATTTATCATTTTAATGGATCTCTTCCTATTGCACCTTGATACCAATGTAGGAATATTGAAGACCTTCATCCCTCAAGATGCCTTTTTCCTACTACACTCAGGGGTGATCATCTGACATACCTCTAACACTAGCATGTGTCTCTACACAGTCAACCGATCATTATGGGCAAGCAAGAGGTAAGAGCCAATACTTTTATCACAAGTATGTGATAATCCCTTCTATGGTTGCTTCATACATAGACAGATACTGAAGGGTGACGTCTTTCCATAGACAGATACTGAAGGGTGACGTCTTTCCATAGAACTTAGGCTTTCTGATATAAACCATAGCTGTTTGGTTAATATAGATCAATGTCACTTGGTCATCAACTTTATCTATGATATCTAAGTGATTTAAGATCTTTTTTTAGTCAGACTACCCTCGTACTATCCCTCGTACTATTGATGGTCTTGCAACAAACTCTACCTTCATGGTAGAAAGAGAAATGCACGACTATTTCTTATTGATCCATGAGATGGCCCCATTGCCGAGCAAGAAAGCATACCCAATGTTGAACTCATCCAATTCTATTACCTAAGAGGCATTAGTGTAGCCTACCATCTGTAGCTTGCTACCTTAATTACACAATCAATTGTTAATAGTGCTTATAAGTACCGTAAAATTCTCTAGACAGATTTACTAAACCGACAATAAAAGTGATGTCAGAGCAAGTATAAATCACGGCATACATTAAGGAGGTGTTTGGTACATGGATTGGAAAAATAGTCCCGGGATTATGAGCTCTGGACTAGAGTAATCTCGCGTTTGGTACGCGGATTGGAAAATTAGTCCCGGAAATATTGTATTCCTGGGAATAGCATAATTTCCTAAAATAGCTATTTTTTAATCCCACCACCCTAGGGGGTGAGATTAGTCTAATCCCATGACATGAGATATTTTTCCCATGTAAAATGACTTTATTACCCCTAAATGATTTCCCTTAATTAATTCTTTCTCTACAAACTATTGTCACTTTTCATCTTTGTCATTCTACAACTCTCTGCCACCTTGAAGTGAGAAAAAAATTTATCAAGTTTGTCATTTTTCATCTCTTCTTTCTGATATATATAATATTTTTTTTGTATGCTTACATATATATATATATATATATTTCATTGCTTTCGTATGATATAATTATTTTTTTATGATATAATATTTTTCTCCTGAATTATTTTGAACAATTTCTACATTTGATAAACTATTAATTGAGAAGAAAAAGTCAAGGACATATTTGTAAAAGTATTAAACATTCTCAGGAATATCAAAGTTGAATCAAACACAAAATTGTAACATTCCTGAGAATATTGCAAAATAATCCTAGGATTATTTTAACTCATCCAAATAGACATTCTTATAATCTTGGAAATCACATTCGTGGGAATGTGATTCCCGAGAATGAAAAAATAATCTGTGTACCAAACGCCCCTAAAGCTCCCCGTTACACTTGTACGAGAAATACTACAAAATGACTTTGGGTTTTCGATTTCCTCATGTAGAATGTGGCTCTTAAAAGCACTGTGAATTGTGCAAAAAAATATATCCTTGGGAAGTCCCCTATTTAGTTGCACGTCGTTTACCAGAAGACAATTTATATAACTTTTTATAAAATTCTTCTAATATATTTTAAAATTCTTCTAATAATAAGTTTATTTATTTATTTATTTTTGGTTGATCATGTAAAGTTAATTGAAACAGCAAAATGTTCGGAAAAGCTTAATTGATTTGTTACTAAATAGATAAAAATAAGATTGATCTAATGAAAAATTAACTTCTCCAATACTAGAAAGATACTACTTTTCATCAATTACTGAGCAGCTCCTTATCTTTATCATAAAAACTTGGAAATGAGCAAGAAAACAATAGAGTCACTCACATATATAATATATTAACTGAAACTAATTATTTGACATCATACTTCAACCTCAAGAGCCTCTTCTATGAAGTCTCTACTTAAACTAAACATTCCCAGAAACAAGTCATTTAGAAATCTTGGAACAAAGGACTCAAGTGCACTTGGCCAAATATGCATTCCATCCTTGAAGACGGTATTCGCGAGCTGTTTCAGCTGGATTAGCAGCTTTGATGATGCCACGGCCCACTATTATGATATCACTGCCTCTGTCATAGATCACCTGCAACACCATTTGGTGCAATGTCATAAGTAGCAAACTCTACTACATTAAAATTTAGAGTAAATTAATAATTCAGTCAGTCCTTGAAAGATAAAATTATGTACGATTTAGTTTCTAAAAGATACAATTAAAGAATCAATTTGATCCTTCTGTTAAGGACCAACAAAATTTAGTGATAAATCTGATGTAGTCTTAAGTCTTGTTAAAATCACAATAAACAATTGTAGTTCAAAAAAAACATTTGTGTTAAATTTGAATTAATGTTCTAGCAAAAGACCAGATTGATTGTAATTGTATCTTTTAAGGAATAAATCTTATAATGTTATCTTTTAAGGACTAAATTGAAATATTTATGATCTTTCAAGGACTAAATCATTGATTTACTTTGCTGTTAGATTTTCTAATTAAAAATATAACATGTAGAAGTTTTTTTTTAAACTTTGTATCATATTATTTCTGTAGAGAGGAGTTCTTCCCCTAGTTATAATTCTACTGAAAATCCTGATAGCAGCAAACATGTAAAAAGTAACATTCAAATTTGTTCCTTAAAACTAATAAAAAATTTCAAGAACAGCAGAAAGAGGATAAGGGGGAAGGCGGGACATTATGTTTACCGCAACCAAGTGATCCAGAAAGAGGATAAATCGTTTTGAGATAATCCATGGTACAATGATTCACAAACAAAGTAATATTATGCACAGATGAAATAAAAGAAGAGCAAAGAGAAAATCATCTACAATATGAAGGTTAGAGATAGCATGCAGAGGAAAAACGATTTATTGTGCTCCATGAAGGTTCATTTGAGTCACTTCAGTTCTCCAGTGTTGTGATAGTTGGCATTAGCTCCAGAAAATCTATAAATCTATATAAACCTTCAAACCATCACATCCGTATGATATCTACTTAAATCTACTTAAAAAGACAGCTGCTTACAATCCTTGTTTATTGTGCTCCATGTTCCAAATCTATGCAGACTAAATACTATGCAGATACATTTATATCTACTCTCAAGATTGAAACTAGAGCAACTCTTTCTGTCTCTCTTTCACAAAATATGGTATGAATCACATAAATTCTATGAAATGAAAAAACTCAAATAATTCTCAACGGTGGAAGAAAATTTTCTCTGTTCTCCCTTGAATGGTGCTTTTCTCTGTTCTCCCTTGAATGGTGCTTTAATCTTTTGAATTCGGTCAACATCTTCAACCTAGTATCTTAAATGTTGTCAACATCCAAGATGCCTATGTTTAGTATCCTAAGATCCAAGATGACAAAGGAACGATATACCCTTTTGGATAGTACTTTGTCCCACCCAAAAACTACGAGGATTTCGCATAATGCGCCTTTTAGCTTCATTAAATTTTTGTAAATCACCAGTTGTATATTTTCTATGTCATACCAAATATAGACATTTTAAATACCAAGAAATGTCAGAAAACTTGTAATAGAATCTCTAGTGCCTCTTAAGTCTAAAGTAAAGTAGTATATGTACACAGTCAACTTCTGCCTACGACAAACTTTACAGTACATAGATAACTAAAAATATGCAGATGAAAAGAAATATGCAGAAACTTACAGAATGAGGAGTGTTATATTGCTGTCCTAAAGCGTCACCACCGGTAACCATTTGAACACCAGGAGTTGCCTGAATGAAAGAAGGATTTACGGGTGCCCCTGGCCATGATGCTGGATTGACCGAGATGAAGCCAATAACAAAATCAGAGTGATCCTCAGCAATTTTCACAGCAGCAGAAGTATAATCTCCCTTGGCAAGGTTACCGGCCGAACTCATTTCAGCAAGAAGCAAAAGACCCCTACCATGAGGCAAGCCCTGAGTACAGATCAAAACATGTTAGGCTATCGGTTGAAGTCTTACTATAATCAAGATAATATTGTGTCTGGTGCTACAGACCTTCAATTTCAATCCATCAACAATTCCAGGACCAGAGATAATGTGGGCATTTACTATATCAGCCCAATCCAATATATGAAAGATCCCTCTTCAGATAAAAGAATAGAAAGATGTCATGGTAATGCATAAACAGATTAAAGGAAATAGTGAAAGAGTCCAAAAAAGAGAGCAAAGTCTTACCCTTCATACTGCATGGTCACTGTGTTACCAATGTCAGCAAATTTACGATCCTCAAAGATTAAGAAGTTATATTTTTCTGCAATCTTCAATCGAATAAAGTATAAATAAGACAAAGCTAGACCATGAAATTTAGTAATTCCTCAAATCTATCGTAGATGCTGCCTGAAATCATATAACACTATTATCATAGGTAGTATACTGGTATGCATGCAGGAAAGCTTGTTTTTCTACCCCTGAAAATCAAGGCACCAAACACCAAAAGAAAAAAAAAAAGGGACTTATATTAGAAATGTACCGCACGAAGCTTAGAACCGAAATCAGGAGTAAAATCTGGGAAAATGTCTACATGAGTTTTCAGCAAGCATATCTCAGGCCCAACCTGGAAGGAAAAACAAAATTATTCAGAAGAAAAGTAATTTACTTAAGCAAAACTTCTAGCTACAGCCCAGCTGAAAGAAAAAAAAAATACAAGCAGAGAATATATATCATTTCACTTTCAACCATTTTTTCAATAAGTAATCTCTAAACTCATTCACTGCATATAAGAGATCAAACCATGTTTAAGCCCCATGGAATTATTAAATGAAATTGAAAGTGAAATGCAGTGAATGAAATTGAACTTGTCCCTGATATACAAGTAGGAAGGCATATCCCAAACAAAGGGGAAGTTCTCACCTTCTCGGCAAGTTCAAGCAACTCTGCAGCAGTCCCAACATCAGCAGCCAAACAAAGATTACTCTCCTTCTCGGTCATTATATTAAACAACTTCTTTCCAGTTGGATTCTTCGACAACTTTGCCCTCTCCCCAAATGACAATGCCTTAACCCTAGTTGTAGGCTTCTCCACCTTTGTCAAAGCAGCAACCTTCCTGTTCTCCTCTAAAAATTTCATGACAGTCCCAACCATCGCATCATCAAGCTTCCCTTTTTCCCTCAAAATTTTAACCATTTCAGTCAATTTAATAATTGCATGCAGCTTGATTCCATTCTCCTCCAAATTCTCTCTCCCACCCTGTTCTCTGTCAATCAAAACGACAGCATCACTGACCTTCATCCCTGCGCCACGCAGTGGGGCAGCAGTTTCCAAAACCGATGTGCCACTGGTAACTAGGTCCTCGATGATTAAGCAACTTTGGCCTGACTTGAAATCGCCCTCAATGGCTTTAGCAGTGCCATAGTCTTTGATTTCCTTGCGGCGCATGACCATGGGAATGTTCTGAGAGACAGAGACACAAGTGGCGATGGGTAGAGCAGTGTAAGGGACACCACAGACAAGGTCAAAAGATGTAGAAGAGACAGAGGAAATTAGAATTTGGGAGATTTCTTGAAGGAGGGAAGGGTAGGATATAATGAGGCGAAGGTCTATGTAAATTGGCGAAGTGATGCCAGATTTGAGCTTGAAGGTGCCAAATTTCACAGCTGAGATCTCAAAGAGTTTAAGAACTAGAGACTCCATTGATGATGATGTTGAAATTCCCTCACGGATAATGCAACTTTTTGTGCGTGCAAGTTTCTAGTTTTCTCGAGAACTTAGAAAGAAACAACCTGTGTCATTCAGTAAGCAACATCATCAACTGAAATGTTTGAAGAAATAGAGATGTAGGAATGCACAAGCTATACAAATACTTGTTCAAAATTTTAATCACTATCACTGACTTCACCATTGTACTCTCACATCAAGGGAGTGGACAATTATTGACATTTACAAATTACTCTTAAGAGACCAATGGCCTCTAAATTAGATGATCACAGAATACATATGAAATGAAAAATTACATTACCAACCCAGCAATCCTTAAACACATCTGTCCAGCCAACAATCAAGTATCAACCAAGCTGTTCAAGCATAAATGGACCAATAACTAAAAGCATCCTTTATCATAACCCCAAATTCCTTCTTTGGAGCTTTATCACAGGCACTTCCAAATAAGTTCAACCAAAAAGAAAGAGTCATTTCTGAAATGTAATCTACCTTTAAAGTGCACAAATAGTTATGATACTATGGAGAAACAAAATAACAGAATCTAATATAAAAAAGAAAAAAAAAAGAAGCTCCAAATCATAAGGACATAATCTATGGCAAAACATCTCATGGTTTTCAGACCCACAAAAACACATCTACCTTGCTTCCGAAAATTCCATAGTTTGATACTTCGTTCATTGAAATTAAGTCAACCAATAATCAGCCACAACGCAATAGCATCCCCAGAAAACAAATGGGATCATATGTGTGTGTGTAAGACCACAATCATAAATACTCAATCAATGAAAGGAAAAGTTACATAACATTTACTGACGATCATTCATATAACTTCTACAAAACTTCGGATATAAAATCCATAAAGCAAACCTAACCAAATTTTGTGCATTCAAAACAAACACACAATGCAGCAACCCCAGATAACATATGTACCTAGAATAAAAATTGATCGAAGCTTAAACGAAATGAAAAATTAATCCAGCATCTTCATCTCAAAGAGAGAGACTTGTGGTTGTCGCATGCTTCCAAAACATAAAAAGGCCATAGGTTAACTACCTTAAGAGAGAAATAATTGGAGACATACATGTAAAGCACCAAATGCACAAGAAAGGAAAAAATGGGGTTGGGGAAAAACAGCCTCAATCAATGAGTAAACACAGTATAGATCCGATGTGAGCTTTTCCAGAGACGATTCTTACAGTATGAGAGAAATAACAAACAGAGGCAGTCAGTATTTGAGCATAATAACAACAACTGAGACTGCCAATATGGAAAACGGTTCAAGAAAGCTTTGAGAAGTAGAAGACGAAGCAGAGTGACAAAAGAGAAAGACCCACCAGATGATCGCCGGCAATGATGGGGTGGCGGCGGCGCTGGGCTCGGAGATTGGTGGCGGCAGGCAGGGGGCGCTGGCTAGCTACGTGCTATAATGCTATTATATATTGTTGTGGTCTTGTGGAGTGTCACTGTGAGGAAACGAAGCTAAAAGAATAGAAAAAGAATAAAGGTTGCAACTTTTTGATGTTTTAGCTTTAAAGTGTCAAGGGGAGAATGGAGAGGAGTGGAAGGGACAAAAAATTAAAAATTGTTGTTTGGATGTTTTTTGAGGGAGGAGAGGAATGGAGAAGGGGTGCCTCCAAAGCACCCCTTGGCACCCCAAAATCTAATTTTTGCTGGCCCCCCAAATTGGGGTGCCAAGGATGGAGAGGACAACTTTAAAAATTTTAAGGCAATTATACCCCATGATTTTATTAATATTATTGATCTTTCTAAATCCTAATATTATTTAATACAAATTCAGGGACCAAAATGTATAAAATTATTTCAAATATTATTAAGTTATGACAAGATTATCATGTGTCCATTCCTGTCCTCACTAAAAACTCCCAAACAACATATCTACTCAGTCCATTAATATCCTTTCCACTCCACCCTATTAGTGTCCATTAATGTCTTCTCCTCTCCATCCTCACTAAAACTCCCAAACATAGCCTAAAATCTGCAACTTATGTCTTTTCCTGTCTTCAATTGGTGGAATTTTTTTTCCAAGCCAAAAAAAAATTGGTGGAATTTTTTATGCAATTTTTATTTTTCATAATACATTTTAGTTTTCTTACAGCTTGATTAAATGTTGTAGTAACCGGACCGGATATTGACCCGGATAAGGGCTCGAGTCACTGGCTCAATCGCCGGGTTAATCGAGTCAATTGTTAGCCCGGTCAAATTGAAAAAAATAATAATATATATATATATATAAAAATATCAAATAACACTTCTAATTTCTAAAAGTACTTAAAGTACTAATTTCGTCCCCAAATTTTACATCAACCGGCAATTTTGTCCCCAATATTTTACATTTTCGTCAGTTCTATCGTTTGGCTAACTTTTTTCAATAAATTAATGACAGAATGCATCCTGTTCTTGAATTTGAGTTTATTTTCTGATCAATTTTACATTGCATATTATTTGTCACGTATATTCTATTGTTAATATTTGACTAAAATAAGAGCAAATAATAAAATTGACTAAAATGTAAAACATTAGGGATAAAATTGACAGTAAAAAAAGATTGGGAAAGAAATTAACAGTTAGTTTAAAGTTTGAGAACAAATTAATACTTTTGTCCGAATTTGTGATTTCAATTTTTTTTTAAAAAAAAAGGTGAAAGCGGGTCAATCCGGGTCATGGGTGATAGTTTTATTAAAAAACTATTCGGTTAAATCAAGTCATTTTTTATTCAATTGTTGGCGGGTTTTTGCCTCACCCGGACCGCCCTAGTGCTCAGGTCATCGGGTTACGGGTTGACCTGGCAGGCCAGTCCAATCTTTTTTTCATTACATGTCTTGAGTTTTCCTCCGTTGCAATTTTGATCAAAATTATGCTTTGCTTTGGCCTAATAATATATTTTATATTTTTATTCGTGTGGTATCAAAATTTTGTCTCAATTAATTTCAACTTCATTTATATTTTATATTTCATACTCAATACCTTATTTAAATATGTGAAATTACATAATCTATATTAGTTAGACCTTAGGGTCTATTTGAAAATAATTTTTATTCTATTCCATTTCTGTCTATTGACAAACAATGTTAAAATATTAAATTATTTAAATATGTGTATAATAATTATAAAATATAAAGAGAATGATATAAATATTTTATTCGATTTATTCAATTTTTTTATTACAAATTTAATTAAATAATTGTAATTATAACATATTAATATATAGTATATACATTTTTTTTTCTTAAACTTAAAGTTTAGGTGAGTTGAGCCCCAGTGGCTCATCAAAGTCAGGGCAGACCTCCAGGCTTTATGAGCGCTTATAGAGGTACTTATAGATCGCCTATCAACAAGACCCTCACATCGGCAGTGGGAATCGAACACACGACCTTATAGGTTATGAGTCAACTCCTTACCAACTTGATCGATCTTTGTTGACACATAGTATAAGCAAAAACTGATTTACAAAGTAGTGTTTACTGTACGAATTGGTCTTTTACATGTGAAGTATATGTAACTTTAGTTTTTACTTTTTAATAAATGGTACACAATTAAAAAAAATGATTTTAAAAATAATTTATTTTAGAAAGGTAAATTCACATTATATTTGAAATTTTTTATTCTTATGTAAAGGACTCACGAGATTCTATAAAAAAAAGGGACTCACGACGTATAAATGTTTTTTTTCTAAATGAAAAAAAGTTATGAATGCTCATTCTAATATTTTAAATATTATAACTTTAATTCATCTCTTAGTCTTATATCTCATTTTATAATTAAAAAAAAATAGTCTTAACTAGAACTTTTTTTTGAGAAAATATATTATGGTTGATGAACTAAGTTTTGGCCCGAGGGTTTTACCTGATTCAGTGAGGAATTACGATAACGACTTCCTGCAAAACAAAGAACAGCGGGGGGCTGCCCCGCGATTCTTATCCGATACCTAAGTTAGTAAAGCGTATTTAAGAGTAATCAGTCTAGACTGAGTAGAATGTGTTACCTTTAATCGATCCTTACTAGGCCTTTTATAGTGTGGTCGGCCATGGGTAATTCCGATATTGGTGGGATGCGATATCCCACTGATTGCGGGAGAAGTAGTGAGATGCGGTATCCTACTGATTGTTGGAGAATCCGTTTGGCCTTGATCTTCTTAGAGAAGATATTTCGCTTAAGATATGTAAACGTATCTTAGAGATACTTAGGCGAATCCATAATTTCCGGAATTGAGTTACGTACATACCTTGCTTGACGTCGAAGTCCTTTGGGAGGACCACCACTGGGCATGGTCGCTCAAATGGGGCCACCATGCTCTTGCTTGGGGCATGGTGGCCTTTCGGGCGACCATGCCCCTGCTCAGGACGTGGTGTCCTTGATCACACCTTAAGTTAGGGTGTGGTGTCATTTAATAAGTCATTTCTCTTTTTATATTATCAATGGTTATATTTTTTTTATATATTTTCATTAAACTTTTTAAAATTAGTTTTCTGTTTGTAAATTTTGAACTCTTCAAACAAATATATTTACGTAGACACATGATCCAAAATATAGATTAACAGATAAAGAACAAATTGGTATGCATTTCAACTTTTATATGGCTAAGGACTCTTTTGGTTGGTCAACTTTTATATTATATCTTATATTATATGGCTCCACCCCTTTCTGGTCGTCTATGTTTAAAATTATAGTCTATGAAATTAAAAATAAGAGAAAATTAACTATTTGGTCTCTCTTTCTTTACTAAGTTAACAATTTAGTCCCTTATTTATTTTACATACATACGGGCACGCAAAGCCCCTAGTATCTATACTATATTATATGGCTCCACCCCTTATGGTTGGTCAAAAATAGTGAATTAAAAAATTAAAAAAGAAAAAAAAAATCACCACTCACTCTCCCCACTTCTTTAAAAAAATAAATGAATTAAAAAAATGCAAAAAACAATTAAAAATGCCACCACTCTCTCCCCACTCACTCTCCCCATATGAGGTAATTTCAAATTGGTCCTAAATATTTTATAATTTCTCAAATTGGTCCCAAACTTACTCTTTTATTAATATAAAAATTTAATATAA
Organism: Chamaecrista fasciculata; assembly: GCA_003254925.1. Taxonomy (NCBI): domain Eukaryota; kingdom Viridiplantae; phylum Streptophyta; class Magnoliopsida; order Fabales; family Fabaceae; genus Chamaecrista; species Chamaecrista fasciculata. Next base: position 36,759 of record QANZ01016289.1, read on the forward strand.
TCTTCAACTTTAAATCAATTCAAACGTTACATGCATATTGACGTGCCCGTTAGGACACACCAAGCTTCTAGTTATATTATATGGCTGAGGACTCTTTTGGTTGGTCAAAAATAATTAAATTAAAAATTAAAAAAATAAGAAATAAACATATAGAATTTGATAATGGCTAACTATATAGATAATGGGAGAGAAAAGTAGTAGATGAGATTTAAGAAAGTGAAAACTTATTATTTGGTCTTTTAATTTTCACACTTCTAACGATTTAGTCCTTGAATAATAGAAATATACTATTTAGTCATTGAATAATTACAAATGTCAAATCAAACATTATATACATATTTTTGTGCCCATTATGGCACGGAAAGCCGCTAGTATATAATATGAATTGGTTATATGTTTTCTTTTCATTTTGGTCCAAAACTTCCATTAAAATATTATCATCCCATAAAGTAGCACTTTTTTTTGGCCTGGCATAAAGTAGCACTTAGCAAAAGATGTTTTTCACTTTTTTAGTTCACTAAGCATATTAATCTTGGATGTAACCACATAAGCCTATTACAGGTAATGGGTAATTTTATGGAGAAGTTGAGCTTTCAAAAACAGATTTCTTATCAATCTCTTTCTACACCTGGTCACTTTCTCCGATCAAAAAAGAAAAGAAAAAAAACAATCACTCTCTATTCATATAAATACAAAATAAAACTCTTGAAAACTCAAGCTTTCCAAATCATTATCTTATTGCGATAGTTAAATAGCACACTTTAAATTATATATTTTAAAATCTATTCAAGTAAATAATTCTTTATCAATAATGATTTGGTATAGTAGTTAGCGAGTTATACCCTAAGTGAGAGGATTTTGGTTCGATTTCTAGAGTCAATATTGTTAGGAAAGCTTTAAACTATTCGAATCTCGGCGCGAATGAGATCAATAGACCTAGATCGTTGTACAGATAAGTGTGGGTAACCCATGATTTACTAAAAAAGAGTAAATAATTCTTTTATTAATTATTACAAAATTGTAATTGAATGATGTTTATATAAGTTATAATCATGCATGGCCCTAGTCCGGGTCTCAATGTTGTCACTTTCCAAAGATTTTAATTAGAAAGAAATTATACAAATGGAGGCTAATTAGAAAGAAATTTTACAAAAAAGCACTGAAAGTAATATTTTTGGGCCAAGTGAGTAAGGCAGCTGTACTAAAGTCTAAGACGAATATTATTTGCACACTTTGAATGGTTCACATTGTTGGGCGTGAGAATGAAGCAAACCTAGATAATTTATGAAGCATAAACTTGTACAGACACACTTAATTGTGAAAAAAGATTAAGAGTATAGCAGATTTGAAGGCACTAACCTGACTTTTGGGAATCTAGTTTTGGATGAAAATGTGTAGAACAAATAGTCACTAAAGTTTATTATAAATACTGGTTTCACAATCTAATCCAATTGGAGGTCTTCTAGCATTTGGAGAATAATGAACTTTTAGCTCATAGTAGTAATCACTAATCAGTTTGTTGGTAATTTTCCATTTACAGTGTTCATATAGTTAAAATGGAATAAGTTAGACAGTATCATGTATTTTCTTTCATAATGGAAAGTCAATGTTCTTATTGTTACACTTTGCAACACTTCACTCTACCATATATATAACTGTTAGAGAAAGCAAATCAAGAAACTTGAGTATTTCACCAAACATCTCATACTACTCGATCTAAAACTTAGACATTTCATACTAGTCAATGAAAAACTTTGATATCTCATACTACTTGATGTAAAACTTACATTGGAGATGGTGAGTGGCTAAGGTTTTGGGACTTCCCATAGTTTCAATAAGCATTAGTATTTTTGGTCCATAAGCATATACTCTCCGTATTTTCCTCCATTCTATTGGCTAAGAGCATAAAAGGATATACTCTCAAATTTTCTAAAGAAGGCAGGAATTGTTTGAACATTACCATATAGGCATAGCTCTGTAAAGACCAAACAATATGAATGAAAATGCAAATCTCTTGCCAAATGTTAATAATACCAAAATCCTAATTATCATCATTTGTATCAATAAACAATTTCAAGTTTGTGGAAAGAAAGAATGCATAGCTTGAAACTTCTAATAAGTAAGGAGAATATGAAAAGAATCTCACCAAATATGCTTCTCTCGCATAGACAAAGAAAGAAACTCATCTCAATGAGTCCATTAGATTAGGGGATTATAAACAAGGGCAAAATTTAGGTAAAATTTCTTATATCTTTATTATAAGGTTTCCCAATCAACATGTGACACATGACAAATATTTTATGTATAACCAATCATGGTAGAGAGAGAATATTAAATATACTTTTTTTCCTGACCAATCATGGAAGAGAAAAAATGTAAATCAAACTTATGGTTGGAGGAACCTTTCTTAAAACAAAGATATAAGGAACGTTATATAAGTTTTTCCTTATAAATAAACTACTTTTATGATGGTATATGTAGTTCCTTCCGTTAATGTACTGTCTATGAGATATGAAAATAATGAAAGAGTACTAGAATACATTTTGATTGGACAATGTTTTGTTGAGACTCTTTGCATATTCTTCACACATCATAATTTACCGATATCAATCATCGTGTTAAACGTGTAAAAAAGCACTATGGACTTTAGAAAATAATGAAAAATTTTCAGAACTTTTGATTTTGTGCAAAATATTTATTTTATTAAGATTTTCATTAAAACATTAAATTTATTTTAAATTTATCATTATTTTACCATTTTATATTGATCTAAACTTAAAATTAGGTATCATTGTATTTAATAATAGCTAGAAAAGTTTAAAAAAAAATTGAATGAAAGTCTTAATAAAAATAGTCTTTTTTCACAAAATTAAAAGTTTAGAGAGTATTTTGTCATTTTTCATTTGAGATTTTTCTTCTCAGTGATTAAAGTTCAAGAGATTTTGTACATTTAGTCATAAAAACTAATTAAACTTGTAAGTTCCACAAGGCATGGAAATGAAGCAAAATTAGCAAATGCTAAATCTCATAATTTAGCAAAATAAAAAAAAAAGCACCTAATAACAAATTAATCTATCAATAAGACTCAGGCAACAATAAAAATAAATTCTAATTGAAGATGCTTTAGGAGATATGGAGTAGTGAAAGAAATATTTAGATTTATCAAAAAACAAATAAAGAAAGAAATATTTCGAGGATTTTTCAGGAGAACAACAACATATATGTGTTTACCTTCATTATATTCCTTTATATTACAACTTTTGCTCCAACCTATATTATCTCTTCTTCCTTTGAAACACTTTTATTTGTAGATTGCTCTATATATATAGTCTTTCTGACTTTTCTCCTCCTTTTAATTAGGATAATTGTGTTTAAGGTATAATTAGGTACTTAGGATAATATGATCTTCGTCCCCCTACATTTAACACCCATTTTGATCTGTTTGAAGAACTCTCAAGTCTCAACCATCTTTTTTGGGCCTCAATTAGAAATGCATATGACCCAATACTAAATAACCCAATCAAATAGCAATCTACAGCTTTTAAAGATTGTTTTCCAATTCTGGTTTTTGGAATAGAGATTATTGATGAGGAGGCACAATTTAAAAAACTCGCTAAAACATAAGAGAAATGAAACTAAAAAATACGGAAGCAGAGAAAACACCAGAAACTTGTGGTAATATTCTATATTCATCACTATTCACACATGATTTTCTTGTTCTAGTAAGCACAACAATCAACTCTTCAAACACACTAGAAACTAAAGCTAGCTAGTACAACCTTTATAACTCTACACAAGAAATATCACCACAACGATTTTACACATGAAGTAAAAATTAGCCTTCTGAAAAACTCAAGGGTACGAAGTAGAGAGAATTGGTTGTTACACATGAAGTGACTTGGTTAATTTTCGTTCTTATCTTTAGGTGACGTGAAAATAGCTCTTGTTCTTCTTGCTTGTAATGAAGGATTTAATGCTTCTTCATTCATTGACTTTAGCATGAGCCTCCTCTAATTCTGATTATCTTTTTTGGTCAGTGTACCACATAACTCTTTGATCAAATTGTTGTAAATCCTTTCTTTCCTTAGATTTTCAATCAAGCTGGATTAGGAAAAGTCGGCAACTTTGAGCTACATGGCCTTTTTTTTTTCTTAATTCTTGTACAAAAGATATATTGCACAAAGTATTTTTTTTTTTTTTGGAATAAATATACGGAGTATCTCAAGAAACAATGATGTTTCCTTTTGCCAAAAGTTGAAAGTAGAAAAAGTTTAATAAATTAATGGACATTGATATGGAAAGGTGGAGCGTTGAGACATCTCATTTCTTCATAATTAGATTTATCTTTTTGATATTGAGATAATGAGATTTGTTTTACACAGATTTCAATGTAAAAAAAGGTGGAGAGGTTAGGTGTCCCAATGCAACACTCCACCACTCTATAGTTTTATTTATTTATTTTTGGTACACCACTCTATAGTTTTCTTTTAAATTGATTTTAATCGGTAAGAGTATATTCAAATAAAAATTTAAAGTCCTATTAATATATACTTTATTTTGACATTATCAAATGAAATAATTAATTAAATTAATTTTTAATTACAGTGAATGAATCAATTAATTATAAAATGAATAATCCAAAATTTAGTCCCTCAAAGTGTTATACTTGTAAACTGCCCAAAGCAAGGCAAACCATCAATCTCGGGTTTGGTTTGGTTTGGTTTAGTTTGATTTGATTTATAATTTATTTTTAGGGTAAATTATACTTTGGTACCCTGTGGTTTGACCCTATTTCACTTTGGTGCCCTGTGGTTTGAAACTTGACACTTTGGTACCTTGTGGTATTCTCCATTAACACTTTGGTACCCTTTGGAGCTATTTTGTAATTTTAACCATAA
>QANZ01016289.1:41909-61182 GCA_003254925.1 Chamaecrista fasciculata
AAAAAAAAAAAAAAAAAAAAAAAAAAAAAAAAACCTTATTTGAAACTGTTTTTCTTTTATTATTTATTAAACTAATAAGTGAAAGGATGTCTATTTATAAAGTATGAACAAATTCTTCTTTAAACATATACATCTCTTTGTTCGAACACATGCTGCAAATAGATGATTCAAACAATCATAGTTACAATGAATAGTTACAACCATTCATTTATTTGAAACTTAAAATTAAAGTCAATTGGACTCTATCTCTTTATATATATATATATATATATATATACACACAAGAAGTACATATTGGAGATGTCGAAGGTCGTTGAAAACAATGGTAGCTTTACTACTTCATCTAGCTAGTAGTAAAATACGAAGTGAGCTTTAACTTTATAAGGTGAGTTTCGAGTTAATTACCCATTAAACAAAGGCGTTGGATTATTTACTAGATTTTATAGTTCAAAGAAAATATTTGCAACTAGTCATATGGTTAAAAAAGGGTATTAGCTAGACTTGATAGTTGAGTAGATTAATTGCAACTAAACCATAGTTTTTGGTTGAAGGAGACTAGGAGAGTATTTGCATTTTTCTCTAAAAAGTATTCATTTTAATCTCTTTTTAGACAAGTTATTTGAAATTATTTTGTTATATGTTTATAATTTATGTTCCAAATTTATGATTATGTCTTAATTTTAAAAATAAAATGTATTTCCTTAAGAATTGCACAATCGTGTTTTAATAATTTATATAGCTATAATTTAACATTATCTATTCGTATAAATTGTGTTTAAATTTTAATAGCTCCTTATATTTTTTTAAAAAAAGCATGTTGTCCATTACCTAAATATTCCACTAAGCAGATTAGTTATTTAATATACTCACGTGATCATTATTATTAAACTATACAATAGGACAAAAAATTGCCGATTTCATATCCACTACTCTACTACTAACATGTCCCATCTTAATGTATTTCTATTTTGTGTGTTGATACTTCCTAACACGTAACTTAAAAGAATCAACATTTTTTATTCATGATTTATTAATAATTTATTAAAGTCACATTTCTTTTTAAAAAAATTGCAATTTGATACAAAAATAAAATAAAGGCACATAAGAATATGGGTAGACTAATATATATAGCCATTAGCCACCAAGTTGAGAAAATTGTATGGCAATTTTCGATATTTGGCAGGCCAAAACTTTATTTTGGTTTTTAATATTTGCCCAAGATTCTGTTATAGTCTAAAATTATTTTTGGACCATTTTGTTCTTCAAAATTACCAAAAAGTTTTACCATTAGTCCTTGAGTCAATTTCATTCACTTTCCTTTGTTAAGAAAAAAGGAAAAAAATTGCAGAATGACCCCCAAAAACTTTGATTTTCTACATCTAGGCCCCTAAACCATAACTCTCAAGGACTTGAATGAACTTTCTAAAAGTATTTGGGGGAAAATGTACTTTTATCTAAAGTTGAAACAATGTGAGAATTACAAAGAAGTCCAAATTATGAGAAAAAACTGCATTTTAATCCCTTCATCCGGATCAAGACTCTATCTTGAAATATCCTATCCTAAAAAATGTGCAAAGAAGATGAGGAAAAAAGAGAATCAGACTCAAAATTTTAAGTAAAATTCATTTTGTTGGGGTCATCATGTAATTTACCCATTTTCTTTTTTTTTTAAAAAAAGTGGATGAAAATGACTTAAGGACTGGCGATGAAACTTCTTACAACTTTAAGGGACCAGAAAGGAACAAAAAAGTTTTAGGGACTAAAACAACAACTTAGACAAATATTAGGGACCAAAATAGAGTTTTAGCCTATTTATTATGCTTAAATATGAGATAATAAAACGAAAAGAAAAGAAATAAGAGATAATTGTGGTATTTTTAATTTCTAAAATGCATGTAGAATTTTCTTTTCATTGTACCAAATAATCACCCATGATCACAAAACCATTTTTAAAAGATAGAAAGAATTTTAATGATAAATGAATTATGGGAGTGTATAAGTAGGTGGGACTGGTAGTTTGGAAGGTGGGACCCACATAACTAACTAGCGCGGACACGTGTATAGCCCTCCTCCAATTGTATAATAGCCTGCATAGTCTCGCGTTGACCATAGCATGCTATATTTCTCAATAATGAATTTATTGGTCAAAGTGCGAAAAAGTCAGTAAAAAAAATCATTTTAACATAATTTTTTTAATTAAATATATTATGATATAATAAATATCTAAACGATGAAAAAAATATTATATGTAAAAAAATATTTTTTAAAAAAATTTTGTATAACCTAAAATAAATTAGTGATTTAGTGTCTAAAAGATAATATAAACAAAAATAGCAAAAAATTTCTTAACTTTCTCCCATTATGTTCTATTTATGTAATATTTTATATTTTATTTTATCTTAAAATATTACATCTTGCTCTCCAAAATATAAAGAAAGATTTTTATACATATTTTTATGTAAGAAATTATAGTTATATTGGGAATAAAATATCTTTATACATATTGCAACTTATGTATTTGATCAATATAAAAAAATTAAATCTAAATAAAGAATATATTCACTAATAATAAATTTTAAGATTATTTTCAAAAAAGTAATATTTTGAACAATGAGATGTATGAAATTATAAAAATTTAATTTGTCAAAAGTCAAAATCCAATTCTCTCATGTATTCATAAAAATTTTAATAAGTAATTATCATTTTCATTTGTAATTTGTCACGTCCTTTGTTAGGAGTGCAACTTTTGTTATATAACAGGACTTTCCTTACAAATAAAATAGAGTATGAAAATTTAATTACAAAAATTGATATACACATATCTTAGGATTGTTCGCCAGAACTATCCTTTGCTTTTTCCCCACTAGGGAAGATACTAGTAATATACATCTTTTTGATGCTGGCCGCCTGCCCGCTCAATAATTTTTCTAAGGCTACTTAGGGTAACAACAACCTTTACTTGTTAAACCCTATGTTTCCGAGATATCAGGAGCCCAACTCCCTAATATCTTGGACTAGCTACACAACTCCCATCAGCTCACTGCCCATTATTGAAGCTCTGAGATTCTGGCGATCTCTTCCCTAAATTTTCGATAACCTGTTGGCTCACCACACTTTCCTCTCCTCCATAAATATCTTTACAAAAGAGACTCTGACACTCAAGTTAGACAAAAGATATTAGAGTGAAGATTTTAGAGTAGAAAGAGTATCTAACTTGTCTTCGGGCTATTGCAAGGTATTTATAGAGGAGAGGAACCCGTGGTAAGCCAACGGGCTACCAGAATTCTAGGGATGAGATCCCCAGAATCTCGAAGCTTAGATAATGGGCACTGAGCCGTTGGGAGTTGTGTAGCTAGTCTAATATATCAGGGAATTAGATTTTTGATATCTCGAAAACATAAGATTTACTAAATAAAGACCGTTACCCCAAGCGTCCCTAGGAACACCATTTGGTGGGCGGGCAGCTAACACCAAAAAAAATGTATATAAAAAACTAAAAGGCAAAAGACTTGTTGGTGCCCTTAACGTTTGAGGTCATTTTCAGTTATGCCTCCAATGTTTGTTTTGTGTCAGTTATACCCCCAACGTTTCACATTGTTGTCAATTATACCCTAACCTCAATTTTTTTAGGTCAAAGTCTTATTTTGGTCTTTCAAGTTTGCTCAAAGTTTCATTTTGGTCCCTCAAGTCTCCAGCGAACTTTTTGGCGAGATACACGTCGACCTTGACGACTACGAAAACTCCTAATCTAAGGTTTTTTGACCTCCTGAGTTCAATGGCGGCCTGCATTTTGCAAACAAATGATCGAAAATATGATTTTCGGTGATTGTGTATTTCGGCAACTATGTGATTTTTCGGCGGCTTGCCAGTCATTTGTTTGCATAATGGAGACCGTCATTGAATTTAGGAGGTAAAAAAAACCTTGGATTAGTAGTTTTCATAGTCGTCAGAATCACCAGGTATCTCGCTGAAAAGTTGGACGGAGACTTGAGAGACCAAAACGAAACTTTGAGCAAACTTGAGAGACCAAAACAAGAATTTGGCTCCAAAAAAAAATTGAGGTTAGGGTATAATTGACAACAATGTGAAATTTCGGGGGCATAACTGACACAAAACAAACGTTGGGATATAACTGAAAGTGATCACAAATGTTAGGGGCACCGACAAATCTTTTGCCAAAACTAAAATTATAATAGCTGAATTAAAAAATGGTGTAAATGATATAAAAAGACCAACATATTAATTAAACTCTTCCATATCCAAATTCCTTTAAATATTATTCGTTAAATTAATACAATATAATTCCCCAATATTCTATATAAGTTAAAAAAATTTCAAAATTAGTATGATCTTGATTAAATATTAGATCCTAAATAAAACTTAATACAAATAATATTGAAAGAAATTTCTTATTTAAACGGATAAATTTCTGATAATAACTTTGAAAGAACCAAATCAAAAACTACTAATATCATCCACCTAAAAAAAAAAACAAAATACCTATATATCTGACTATCTGTCACTAACTAAAATATACTTTTTCTCGTTAAAAAAATTACTTGTATTCGTTGGGATTATGAATTGGATTAATCAAATCACAATGTGTGTTTAACACGCGCTACAAAAAGAGCGTACAGCTAGCTGGTTATGGTTGAACAGAATTATTCGTCTGTTTGTTTCGTTTCGGCGATGAGTAATCATTTATCAGAAATGAGCATCCATTCCCCAAAATTCGATATTCCCACCTTACTTTTCATGCCTTAATCATAAATTCTTAATTGCATTTGCAAATTTTAACAATAATTACGATACCTGTCGGAACGGAAGCGAAGCCTTTCACGTATTCTAAAAACCAAAATCCTCTTTTTCTCTTATTATTATTTTCTCGATTCAATTCGAATACCCCATTTTCTTTCTCAATGTGGGTTTCCAAAAGCTTGAGGATTTCGGCTTCAATGGTCGTCGAAACCCAAGTCTCTCGTGCATTCATCTGATAATTTCTGGCCTTCTATCTTACTTGTATTGTTTTTCGTTCTTTTTCATCACATACCCAGAAATTGTTTTGGGAAAATCTTCGATTTTGGCCTTCGTTTTTCATACCCTTTCTATTTTTCTTTTGTTGATGCAGACGTTGACTCCTTTGGGAAATTCTTCGATGTATAAAAGGAAGGTGGAATCTGATCTGTGAGATTTTTGGTTTTTGTCTCTGCCATTGCAACTACAATACCCTGGTTTGTTTTCTTCTTATACTTTTCTTTAAAGTTTTGGTGTGTATTATTCAATTTGCAAGATGATTATGAACAAAATCAAATGATCCCATTTTGATAGTTTTTTTTTTTTTTTTTTCATTTTGAGTTTTGTGGTTGATCAAAATAATTTATTATGTGCAATGCAGAGAAGCAGCTGACGAATGGCTGTTCTCAGATTGTAGCAGTATTTCTTCTTGATTTGAGGATTAAATTATTGGAGGCTGGAAAATGTCTGTACAGCATAAGAACCCTGACCTCAATGGTGTTTCAGGTTGAAGCCTTTTTTTGTGGGTTTCTATTCCCAACCTATTGCAACAATTTTTGCGTTTAATTTACCTTTTTATTTGCTCTTCTCTTTTTGAAAAACTTTGAGACTATTTGATGGGGGACAAGTTATAAATGGAACTTCAAAATCATTATCTATAATCTACTCCAAGCTCTAGTTATGGATTTTCTGAATTTCTCGTTAATTGTCCTGCTTATTAGGGATGCTTTTAGGAACAGGCCTTGGATAATTATTTGGCCAAAATGCATAAAACACTCCTGAACTATGCGAAAAATCATTTAAACTTTGAAAAGGGACGAAAAATTTCTTTAATTTTTGGTCTTGTTCAACTAACTCATTTTGTCAAAATTTTCATGGAAAAAATCAAGAAATTTTTAGTTTTTTTTTTCTAATATTAATTACAACAATAGTTAATTTTAATTTTGGATAAAATGTGACAACAATCATAAAATCATACAAAAAAATTGATTTTTTTGAATGAAAATTTTAACAAAAGCAATTATTTGCACAAAATCAAAATTTCAGGGGTCTTTTGTCACTTTTTCAAAGTTCAGGGTACTTTTTACAGTGACTAAAGTTTAGAGGATTTTTTTGCATTTTAGCTTAATTATTTGCAGCAAAAATCTGTTTGCATGAATCTGCCCTTTTCTATATTCTTATTCCTTGGCTATAGGAACCTTGGATATAGTTCTTGCACTATGCGGTTACACCGAAGGCTGCACTAGAATTGGGAGATGCGTTTTTCCATATCTCAATTGAGCACCAGAAATAGAGCCTCTCTAGTAAGAGATGAAAACATGAGTTGTGTAATGTTGTGTTTGGATAAGATTCGCCGACTGATAGCTATATAGAGAATAGTTGTTGTACACATATGCAAATCTTTGTTCATGTGAGCTTTCTGGTTCTGGTTGTTGTTATGTAAAGTAAAATGTTACTTTCCTGTGGTGTGCTGTCTTGTTGCCAATTATCGGTAGGCTAACTACTGAATGAAATGTTTCAGCTGCAGGGTCAGGATGTTGTCTTTATGATCTTTTGTGTGCTGAAACACAAAATTTGCAGCCCCAAAAACCTCAATGGTCGAACATGGCCGGTATTATAGATTTAAAGTTTCATTTAATTACTGTATATAGGCTTCTTTTATCTAAATATGGACTAACCTTAATGTAACTTTATCATGATTAAGATTGGTAATGATCAATTTAAATTTAAAGAATTTTAAGAAACATGATTCAACATGATTAAGATTATCATGTGAATTATTATTTGTACCACTCACTTTATATTACTTGTCAATTATCATTTGTATTTGTTTTCGATAATTTAATTGTACACTTTACTAGTCATTGGAAAAAACTAAGCTTTCAAATATTTTCAACTTCCAGAATGATGTATAATGCTTTTGATTTGGAAATCACAGAGTCCTTATTTCATATATGACTGTTTCCTTTTGTTATCTTTGAAATGATTATAATGAAAAAAAACATTCGAACATTTTCAGATGCTGTGTGATATAGTTTGAAGAGCAACTCCTGTCAACCAACACCAGTGTTAGCTGTGTTTAAATGGATTAAATTAATTTGTTTTGGTTAACGGCTAATATAACTTGAGAAAACTGTATTAAGTAAAACAACATTATATAATTTGATGAAAAAAATTTCAGACGGTCTTACATCAAAGAAGATAATCTGCAGTTGTGGTTTTATATATTACATTATCTCCATCTGTAGACCTATCTCAACCTCAGTTAGTACCCTTTTAAGACAAATTTTTGTTCCATGGGCCTTTTTGTCATATTTATCAGTAAGATCTTTATTTCCCTTTGTTTTCCCAATTAACAGGCCCTCTGAAAAGGTTAGAGAAGCTGACGAGCCATGGCGGGAACAAGCATTGCGCTGATTGTGGGTCTCCGGATCCGAAATGGGTGTATGTATCACCCCAACTTTTATCAGAATTCGATCTGTCTTCATTGTTCACTTTTAGTCTTGTTTAAATAACATCATCCTAGATCATTGTATGGATGTTGTTTCTGTGTCATGTTAGACAACATTAATGCGAGTTTCATCTCCTTCTCTAAAAGGGTTATTAACATATCACTTATAACAGCATATATCTATTTGTTCTACATGCTAAAACTTTGTACTCTTGGCTATGCATATGGAAACTATACATAGTGAGAGGTATTTCACTGTACTTTGGGGAAATATTTCTTGCAATCATATAGTATTGAAAAATTGAACACTGCTGTACTTTATTTAAAAAATATATGATCTAACTCAACAATGATTTGAATTTAGATTACATAGCTTTATGTGAAATTAGAGAAAGAAAACATTGCAAAATATTAATGGCAATTTTACATTTACCTTGTGACTATTGAAAATGAACTTTACTTCCAAGGTGCTTATTTCTTAATTCCACGGCAATCGTCTCGAGTATTTTTTTTCATTCTCATTATATTTTTCTAGATTACTTGAAGAATTGACTTGATATCTCACTTCTTTGTTTCAATCTTGTTGGATTGACTAGTACAGTAATTGCTCAAGAATTTGTGGGAACATCTAGAATATGATATCACTTTAGAATTATCGAGTTCCTTTTATGAGAAAATCATTAGCTCATATTATCTGCATTTGTTGGAAATCAGATCTTCAAATATTGGAGTATTCATTTGCATCAAATGTTCCGGCATACATAGAAGCCTAGGAGTCCATGTATCAAAGGTATGTTCCAACATCACCTTTAAATAAGGAGAGGATTAGGATTAACTTTGTACCATATATGTAAATGTTCATCGAAAAATAAATCTATTCTAGCATTTTAGAGAGGATTTGGATACAATTGCTTCTTAAATCTTTCCAGCTCTTTTGAAACATTTACCTGAGTTTAGAGTTTAGACTATGGAATATGTTTAAGATAAAAGTCTTGGTAGATTTTACATCAAGATTTCTAGCTCTTTAACATACGTAACTTTTTTTTTTTGAATAAAAAGTAAACCATTTAAGCATATCAATATCATCTCTTGATAATGATCAAACCCAAAAAGTAAATTTTATAGTCATTCAAATCAATTTAATTTAAAAACAAAGATGAAAAAAATCTTAACTTCATATAACAAACACTTTTTTGCAAATATTGAAATTTTTTCACAATCTGGTGAGGGTAGTACTGAATGTCCCTTCTCCCCCTCTCAACCCTCATCTAACATTTGCAAATGAAGATTCTTATGTGCTATGATACTATTGTAGGTTCTATCACTGAAGCTAGATGAATGGACAGATGACGAAGTTGATGCACTGGCGAAATTGGGTGGCAATACCGAGCTAAATAAGAAGTATGAAGCTTTCATCCCAGGTAATTTGAAGAAACCAAAGCCAACTTCTACCATTGAAGAGCGCACAGACTTTATCAGGTAATTGAAGAAAATCTCTATACATATGTTTTTAGAGTAAACCTAGTTTATATCCTTGAATTTGTCCAAAATTACAATGTAGTCCTTGGAAATTTAAAATATAATTTTCGTGTCCCTAATTTTTTCTTACAAACATTAACTATTTAGTTCTTGAAACATTATCCATGGGGACTAAATAATTGATATTTGTAAACAAAAATCAGAACCAGAAAGCATAATTTCAATATCTAGGGACTAATAAATCATAGTTTTGGGACAAATCTCAGGAGTAAAAAATTGGTTTTCTCTATGTTTTTATCTAGGAACTTCATTGTTTTCATTAATAAATGTATGTTTGGATTATGCAGGAGAAAATATGAGCTGCAACAGTTTCTGGATTCCGATGAACACTTGTCATGCCCCTTTCGACCACCACAACCACAAGGCAGTTCCTCATGTAATACTGCTCCTCTACCTTTAGACAAGAAACACTGTAGTAAACAAGGAAACAAACATAATCGTATTGGGCATGCATTTCGTAACAGCTGGGGAAGAAAAGAATCTGATAGTAATCATCATAAGTCTTCAAAGAAGAGCAGCTCACTGGTATTGTCTTTTCTCTTTTATTAACACTGGCTCTTATAGCCAGTTATGAACATGATTGGCAACACTTATCCATTTGGAGTGAATCAATGCAAGAAAGCCTGCTAGAATTGCCTTTTATCACCCCTTACATTGCGTCTTTGGTTGAAAAATCATGAAAGCAATTTCTCACATTATATCCTGATTGAGAGCTTGGTTCTTTGCTGTCTTATGAGGAATCGTTCTTTAATGATTTCCCAGTTTCATAATCTGGATGGTCCTTGTGAGTTTTGTTGGGTTGTGCATATTATGTTTCTGTAAAATATGGAAAATATAAGGTTATCAAGATATAAAAAATTAGCCTAGTAGTAGGTAATCCATATCTAGGGCCAGCATGATTTTAGATCCCTGTGTTCTTAATTTTACTTTCCTAGATGACATAATTTTTGGCTGTTTATGGGAGGAAGGAAGAGACTAGAGAAAAAAATGCAATATTTGTTTGGGCTGAGATTGCTCAAGTCTATCCTGTAAGGAGTAAGATTGAATGAAGATAAAGTTTCATTTTTAGTCCTTAAATTTGTTGCAAAACTATGACCTAGTGCTTTGAATATTAGAAATGCATTTTTTGATCCCTGTTTTTTGTTTTACAAACACCAACTATTTAGTTCCTACGGGTAACATTCCAGGGACTAAATAATTATGTTTATAAGAAAATCAGGGGGTAACATTCCAAGGACTAAATAATTATGTTTATAAGAAAATCAGGGAGCAAAACGTGTATTTCCAATATCTAGAGACGAAATTGTATTTTTGGGACAAATTCAAGGACCAAAAAATAGGTATACTTTATTTTTTTTTGACTGGTAAATAGGTTTTCACTAATGAAGAAGTATTTTGGTTGAAAAGATGAATCTTAATTTTGTTTGGAATGCTTTTAATATATCAGAGAGACAGAAAATTTTCAACGAAGGAGAGAATAAGCTGAATTGTTCTGTGATATAATGACAAATAAAAATATTCCTTAGAATTACATATATGGTGATGCTTGTAGATCTGTAACTATTTTACACATGTGCTTTTGACTTTAGAGGCTTGCTTAGCAAGAATGTCATGTCATTGACATTTAGAGCATTCATATGAAGAAGCAGTGGCCATTTTATTCCTTAATCTGGATATAAGAACAGAAAAAATTACTGTTACTAAATTCTTGTAATTCTTACCAGAAACCCGAGTCCAATACTGATTCTTGATCTGATCTCTTTCTGAGTACTATTACAGGCAGGTATGGTTGAATTTGTTGGGTTAGTGAAGGTCAATGTGGTGAAAGGAACTAATCTGGCGGTCCGAGATGTAATGACCAGCGATCCTTATGTCATCCTTTCTTTGGGTCATCAAGTGAGCATCTTCATCTCTGAAGTCTGAATTAAGTGGAAAAAATTTCAACTTTCTTATGCCATTTCTTTGATATTTGTTCTTGCAGTCCGTAAAGACACGGGTCATAAAGAACAACTTGAATCCAGTCTGGAATGAGAGCCTAATGCTGTCAATTCCAGAGAACATTCCTCCTCTTAAAGTGGTAAGTTCAATTGCTTGCTTTCTTGGAGGATTGAGAAAATTTACTTTTTAGTCCTCAAGTTTATTCCAAAACTATGATTTAATCCTTGGATACTGAAAAATTAAACTTTTTGATCCCTGATTTTCTTTAAAACATAAACTATTTAGTACTTAGCGGATAATGTTTCAGTGACTAAATAGTTGATGTATGTAAGAAAAATCATTGGCCAAAAAGTGTATTTTCCATATCTAGGAATTAAATCGCAGTTTTGGGACAAATTCAAGGACTAAAAAATAGATTTACTCTTTAAGATTTGTAGAAGAAAGATGATATTTATTGGTATGTGGTACCATAATCATACTTGAAAGAAGTTGCACTTGGGATAACTTATGGGGAATAAAGGTTGAAATCTTAAAGAATATGGTCTTGGAGCTCTTGCAATCACTTAAACAATGGTGGACTTATCATTTGTCTGCACTTCAAGCTAGAAGCACTTTATTATGAAACAATGTGCTGCTGCAGAAAATTATAGTAAAAGAGTAAACATACAATTCGGCCCCTGAAAGTTGTAGGAGTTGACAATTCAGTCCCTGAAAATATAGTTTACATACTTTTATCCTTGAAACTTGTGGAGGCAATGCAACTTAGTCCCATAAACCTATTTTTTAGGGGCCAAAAGGATAAAATATATTGACTGTATAACTTTCAAGGATTAAAGAGAGTAAATTAAAGTTTTAGCAATTCAGTTGTTAACTCATGTATTTTTCATGGACCAATTTATATGTTTTCTCATAATTAAACTATAAATGGACTTTCACTTAAAAGATTAACCTTACCCGCCATTCATTCATATTTAATCATATTCATTGTATATGCTTTTATGCAGCTTGTTTATGACAAAGACACATTCTCAACTGATGATTTCATGGGAGAGGCTGAAATAGACATCGAACCTCTACTCGCGGCTGCGAAAGCTCATGAGAAATCTGTTCTCAATGAGGCCACAAATGTGGGAAAATGGGTGGCAAGCAAGAGCAACACATTGGTTAAAGACGGTGCAATCTTTGTGGAAGATGGGAAGATCAGACAGGAAATATCTGTAAGGCTACAGAACGTCGAGAGAGGCGAGCTGGAAGTCCGGCTCGAGTGTCTGCCTCTCACTCAGTAGCTGCTGTAGAAGTTTGAGGGTCATAACTCATCTAAAACCCACTTTTTGGAGCCATGCATCTTAGGAAAAACTCAAGTGTCTTTCTTTCTTGTACATTATGCTTTGGCCATTCCTTCTAGAGATGAACAATGTGAAATTTTCCTCTTATTATTAATTTTGTACTATAGTTTTAAAATGTGGACGACCAGAAAGGAGTGAAGCCATATAATATAAGATATATATATATATATATATTATGATCAGTAATACTTGCCATATCCATTCCTTCCTCTCTTGATTTTTCATTTTCAAATATTAAGATGGGAGAAGACATGAAGAGACTAAAACGCAAGCAATCTCATGTTGGATGGCATACAAATAAAATTTAGAGTAATTAATTATTTGGTCTCTAAAATATGTCAGATGTTTCAATTTGATCTCTCAAAAATAAAATTATAGGAGTTGATTTCTGAAAGATGTAATTACATTTAATTCGGTCTTTTTTTTAAGATAATAATTCAAAATTTAAAGCTAATATGATTTTTTTTAACGTTGGTCCTTAAAATCAATATCAATAAAGTTTAAAATAATGTCAAACGTGTCATTAAATTTCTGTTAGTATCTTTAAAAAAAACTAATTGATTTTAATTGTATCTTTTAGGAACTAAATCTGATAATTTTATTTTCTAGGGACTGAATTGAAATATATAATATTTTTCAAAAAAAAATAATCAATTTACTATAAGATTTATTAGTTTATAAAAACATAGTAAGTCCACGCTTATGAGTTATGAAATAAAGCTCACAAAGTCACAAGGATTTTTTCTTTTCTTATAATGATGATGAATAGCCAGTGTATTTAGTTAGTATAGGTACAAAAAATGGAACAAATGAACATATAAAAATTGAACGGATGTATCTCAAAACCTTTGACTACAAAGTGTGAAAAGTAACTAGTCAACTTTTGCTTCTCTCTTTCAATAGTACAAGTGAACTTAGTAGTAATACACATATTAATTCAATATATTATGAGTAAATTTATAATTTGGTGTTTAAAAGTTGATAGTTTTTCTTTATCAAAAATATTAGTCCTTAAAAACTATTTTTTTTTGGTAGGCAACGGTGGGCTAGGCCCACAAACAGCAAAGAAGAAAAAAAACAAAAAAAACCAAGGCCAGCGAAAACACCAAGCCAAACACAACCTAAACTACTCTTTCCCTACCAAGGGAGACTAAGTCGCGCAGCACCAAGGAAACTCCATCCGGTGGCTGAAGATATCTTACCACCTCCTCAGAGTTTCTGTCATCACGCCCCAACACCGCTAACAGATCCGCACAGTCATTTGCCTCTCGCCAGACATGCCTGAGAGACCAAACCTCAACGAACCTGAGCAGATCGACGATTTGTCTAACTATGCCGTCGATATCAGCTCCCAACGGCCGCGATTCCAACACTGCACTGACGAGCAAAGAAGAATCGCTCTCTATCTGCAGCTTGGAAGCCCCATGCTTCGGCCTTCAAAACCGAGCATCTCCCCAAGAATTTCGAGAATCCCATGACCCAAGCTCTGTCAGAGTTCCGCAACAGCCCACCACATCCAGAGCGACCACGAACCCGATCACATGCGCCGTCAGTGTTAAGCTTCAGCCATCCTTCCTCCGGCCTTTTCCAGGTAACACTGATACTACGCTTCTCAATCCCTTCAACACCTACATTAAGAAAATCAGAACAATTATTGTAATCCTGTACTACAGATATGGCGCTGAGATAAAAATCCCTAGGTTTATTATGACTGGCATTGAAGAGAGCATCATTCCTCCATCTCCAAATATTCCAGGTAGTCATAGCCCACATCTGATTCCAATCAAAATTTAGAACATCAGAAAAAGAATTAGATAAATTAAGAGCAACCCAATTTGCAATATTAACATTATTATAAAAATTATCAAACTGACTGGGAATCAAAAATTTACTCCACAGGGAATACGCAGTGGGACAATCCCGCAACACATGGAGAGTAGATTCAACACAATCCGGGCAAACTGAGCATCTGTCAGAGGAACCAAACCACACACTACATCTTTCCCTGGTAAGTAATCTATCATGTGCAAGTTTCCAAATAAATAGTTTAACTCTCTCAGGGACATTAAGTTTCCATATAGCTCTAAAAGTGTCATTAGAAGGGTAACTCTTAATGATTAAATTATAGGCAGCCTTGACAGTAAAAGTACCACTCCCCTTAGAAAGCCATTTAATCCGATCATCACCCAACCTTTCTCGAGGCACAACTTCAGCTAAGAACCGTTGAACCCCATCACCCAAAATAGGCCTTAAATAATTCAAGTTCCAAAACCTAGAAGGAGTAACCATTTCGGCCACTTTACGATCCAATTCTCTCATAGGCAAAGACATAACAATATCCTTCAAGAGACATTTGTCCCCACTTCCCCAAACATCAGTCCAAAAGCACGTCTTTTTTCCATCCCCAATGCTCCAGCACTGGCCACAATTAATTTTTCCCCACAATTTAGCTAACGCCCTCCAGAGGAGAGAGTCACCATCCTTTACAACACAAAATCTAAGCAAATCCTCCCCTCTCCCATATTTAGAAGCAAGTACCCTACTACAAATATTCTCAGGATCACTTCTCAACTTCCATCCCACTTTCATAAGGAAAGCGTCATTCATGAGATGAAGTTTCTTAAACCCAAGTCCACCTTGAACTTTATCCCTACAAATCATATCCCAACCAATAGTATGCACCTTCCTAGTATTCTCATCATGTCCCCAAATGAAATTGCGTTGCAATCTTTCAATATCATTACAAATACTCATGGGAATTCTTGTGGATTGCATTGCATAAAAGGGGATAGATGATATAACTGATTTTGCCAATGTGACTCTACCTGCCATAGACAAAGTACTAGCCTTCCATCCAGCGAGCTTCCCTCTCACTCTATCAACCAACTTCTGAAGATCCCTCCTAGTTTGTCTTTCATGTATAAGAGGCATTCCCAAATATGTTCCAAGATTATCCGTACAAGTAAAATTAGTGAGGGCTATAATTTGATTTTTTACCTCATCATTGCTGTTTTTAGAGAAGAAAATTCTGGTTTTGTCACTGCTGACTTTTTGCCCAGAAGCATTGCAGAACTTACCAAGACAATCCATTAAACAAGCAGCTTGTTCCAAAGTAGCTTCACCAAACAACAAGATGTCGTCAGCAAAAAATAAATGAGATATACAAGGACCATTCCTTCCGGCCCTAACGGTACGCCACTTCCCCTCTTTTACATTATCATCAATAACTTGAGACAACTTTTCCATACACATAACAAAAAGATACGGCGATAGAGGGTCCCCTTGCCTTAATCCCCTAGAAGGTTTAAACGAGTCAGTCTTTTCCCCATTCCATAAAACATTGAAAGTGGTAGAAGTAACACACCTCATGATAAGTCTTTTAAAATTGCAAGGAATCTTTGTCTCAGAAAGAACAGTTTCCAAAAAATCCCAATTGATTCTGTCATAGGCTTTTTCAAGATCAATTTTTACAGCCATAAAAGCTTTTTTACCTCTAGCTTTCCTCATAGAATGTAGCATTTCTTGAGATATTATTATGTTGTCCTGAATGCTCCTTCCAGGCACAAAACTAGCTTGTAAAGGGGATATCCAATCCGGTAAGAACTCCTTAAGCCTGTTAACAATAATCTTAGAAACACACTTGTAAATAACATTGCAAAGGGATACAGGCCTAAATTGTTTGATAAACTCAGGGTTTTCAACTTTAGGAACTAGAACAATAAGAGTATTATTTATATCTCCAATATTAAAGTCACCTTGAAAGATTTTACTAACCACATCAAACATACTCTTATTGACAGTAGACCAGTTTTTTTTGGAAGAAAAGAGCCGGATAACCATCTTCACCAGGGGCTTTCAAGCTACCCATAGAAAAAAGAGCACACCTCAATTCACTTAAAGAGGGGGGAACATCCAGCCGACTCAACCTTGCATGATCAAATTCAACAAAACCTTTATTTGTGTCCAAGGAGGTACGGTGAATGAGATCGTTTGAGAAAAGCTGTTTATAAAAATCCATAGCGAGACCTCTGATAGAATCCACATCCTCCACCCAGATACCACTCGAATCTTTACTCATTTTAACTCTATTTTTCCTTCTCCTGATGATAGCTTTTGTATGAAAGTAGCGAGTGTTCCTGTCCCCCTTTAATAGCCAATTACTTCTAGACTTTTGATGCCAAAAAATTTCTTCTTGGGAAAGGACTAAATTTAGCTCTTGAAGAAGATCTTTTTCTAAATTTTGGAGATATCTGTTGCTGTAAAAGTCAGCACTATTTTGAATTCCTCTCAATCTGTTCATAATTCTTCTCTTCCTTCTCTCAATATTACCAAACACATCTCTATTCCAACTTCTGATTTTTTCAGTAAAGTTCATAATTGTAGGCCTCCAATCACTGCAGGTATTCCAATTATCATGCACAAACTCTTTGAAGTTATCATGAGTAACCCAGGCAGCTTCAAAGCGAAAAGGCTTCGTACTTGGTCTTGGAGCCAACCCATCAAGTTGTAAAAGAAGAGGATGATGATCCGAATAACTCCTAGGCAGAACTCTGATCGTGGCTTCATGAAATTCTAATCTCCACACCTCATTGCAAAGCAGCCTATCCAACCTCTCAAAGACCCGATCATACTGCCCGACTTTAGGCCCACACCAGGTGAATAAAGGCCCCTCAGCCGAGACATCAATAAGGTGGGAAGTATCAATCCATTCAATAAACTTCCTACCCCTTGAAGCAACAAAGGGAGCACCACCATTCTTTTCCGAAGCATTGGTAATTTCATTAAAATCACCCACAATAGCCCAAGGCTCCTCATTTGTGGGTTTAATGTTGTCAATTTCTTGCCATAAATGATGTTTGATCTCAGGATGAGGATTAGCATATATAATAGTTAACCACCATTTCTTACTATTATACTCAGTGTACATATGAATGTAATTCTGATGTAAATGATAACTGTGAATTTTAATAACTCCAGGGTTCCATTCAAACCAGATCCTGCCGGCACGACCCTGCCCTTCTTGACAAAAACAGTCCCTGAAACCCAATTTTAGAAACATACTGTTAGCATTATTAGCAGAGCATTTTGTTTCTAAAAGTGCAACACAATCAGGTTTATATACATCAACATAATTTTTAAAATTTCTGAAAAAATTGGGATTTCCAGCACCCCTACAATTCCAAATAAAACACTTCATAAACAATCACAAATAAAAGGAAAGGAACAGCAAAACCCAATTAAGGCGCTTTGGCAGCATCCTCCATTTCCTCATCTGGACCAACGTAATTGTTCAAAGAACAAGGCACTATTGTATCATTAACATCCTCAAACTTCTGCTCATCCGGTAAGTCTGGAGGTATTCCTTCATTATTGATAGGCCCTCTCCCATGCATCCCCACTCTAGGCCTCAAGTCTCCACTACCAGGCCCATATTTGTGAGTCATGGAGGCCTTATCATTAAATTGCCCATCATGCTCTCCCCTTGACGTTAATTCTTGCTCACTTGGACCATCCTTCAATGTTTTAACAATTGGACTATGAGGAGTTCTAATATCACCATTTGGGCTATGGGGAATCCTAACATCACCAATTGGGCTTTGAGAACTTCTAGCATCTTTTAATGGGCTTTGAGGACTCCTAGCATTCTTTAATGGGTATTGAGGGGCATGATCACCAACATTCTCTCCAGTCAATTCGTCCTCCTCCATGTTACTCTCAGATGAAGCAGATTCATCATCCGACCCTAGACCTGCAAGAGCAAGATAGCGAGACTCATAAGCATTATTTTTTTTTCTTATTCCTATCCTTCTTATTCCTCACTTGATCCCCATTTGCAGCATCTTTATTTTTCTTTTCCTCATTTCCTTTTTTCTTAGGCCTTCTATTTTTTTTCACTAACATCCAATCTCCATATTTAGATTTTTCTTTTTGTTGTTCCACCTCCTTCGGGTTTCTCTCCTCCTCTAGATTACTAGGTCTTTTAAGAGGACAATGTTCAGTGTTATGCCCATAGCAACCACATTCAAAACAAATAAGATGTATACTCTCATATTCTATAAAATATTGTACCCCATCTAACTTGAATTTTGAAATAAGAGGTTTAGAGATATCAATTTCTATACAAACTCTAGCAAATTTGCCTCTTGACTGTAAAATTGTTGTATTATCAACTTTTACAGTTTTCCCAATTCTATTTCCAAAGCTCCACAAAATTTTTTCATCAAAGCAGTCATATGGGAGCTTTGGAAATCTAACCCAAGCCGCCACTGTTTTCAATTCATCAGAAGCTGGATTTAAACCTGTAAACCAACGTCGAACAGTTAGGTAGTGATCAAATATGAGCCAAGGCCCTTCAAGTAAAGCAAAATTATAATCATCATCAGCAGAAAATTTCACAATGTAATAGTCATTATCAAGATCCGCAATGGAAATAACTCCCTTTCTTGCCCATAATTCATTTAGTCTTTTTTCCAAAAAACTAAACCCTACAGTCTTACCCAAGAGCTTTATGATTAAAGCTCTTTTTAAGGATATACCCATCCTTTCCCTTTCAGCTTGTGAAATGGATACCAGCAAACTAGACGTTGTTGCATCAGGATCTTCAGTGTAGCTGAAGCCACCATCGACAATTATATTACTTTTTGCATTTCCATTTTCCACAGGAGCGGCGTCTTCCAATGGTGGCATATCCTCATCATCTTTGCTAGCATTTTGTTGGAGATTGTGCCCTAGGGCCAATCATTTTATTTGATAAATATGTTGTGAACATATTATTAATTTATGGAAGATAAATTAATGTGTTGTCATATCATTCGCATGTTTACTATGATAACGTCCATGATTAATTATGAGATAATTAATCTAAAATTGTCCCTGGTCGATTATTTTTGTGGGAGCAAAAATAAACTAAGACCAGCATGACCTCGGTGCATGAGATGCATGCACTAGATGCTGGGACTAGAGTCATGGTGCAATTACGTAAGGT
>QANZ01016291.1:5448-32797 GCA_003254925.1 Chamaecrista fasciculata
GGGGGGGGGGGGGGGGGGGGGAGTTCTACATTTTAGCCTAGAAATTATGCAGGATCTTTTTTTGCGAGCTTCTATCGGTTTAATTCAGTAGTATTAATCATGCATCTGTTTCTCCTTTTTCCTGGATTTTTGTCCTCAGATAAGCCTCCTGTTGAAGAACTCAGATATTTCCTAGAGTTTCAGATACATCGTGTTTGGGCTCCTTTGCATGACAGGATTCCTGGTCACCAAAGAAAGGAACCTGTTTGTCCATCTTTGCAATTCAGCATAATGGGCCAGAAACTCTATGTCAGCCAAGAACAAGTAAGAATTATTCATGACATTTTCTTGTTTTTTGAAGTTTGTCATCCTGTGTCTACAATGATTCCTTGAAAGAGATATAATGAAAGGAAGTTCACCCTATGTGGGTACATAGGGTGTTCTGATTTTCGATTTTCTATTTTTTTCTTGCTGGGACAAAGGGGTGCATAATTTGTTATTCTAAGTGCCGATTAACTGGCTCATTACGGGCTTCTACACCTGAGTGAAAGCACCAAGGTTGTGTTTGGATTGTAGCATTTCAAATTTCATAGGATTTCTAATACTAGGAATTTGAATTGCTAAAATTTCAATTTTTGGCATTTGAAATAGTTTGTTTGGATAGACATTAGGAATTCGAATTACTATAATTAAAATTTTGATAAGTAAAATAGAGTATTTGGATAGCACAAGTAATTTTAAGATTAATTGCTTAGAGAAGCATTAAAATTAAAAATAATAAATGATAAAAATAAGAACTATGTTATAGTGTCTTCCTATAATAAATAAAAAACAATGGGGATTTTGCCATTATTTAAATGTTTTGGATAGTTGGTAAATTAAGGTCATGACCCCAGTTAAAGAGAACCAAATGATATTTCTAATTCATTCCCGTAGTCATTTATCTTAATTGTGGAATTCACTTGGTACACTTCAATTTTCTCAATGAAACTAAACTTATGTTACGGGTCGATTTTAGCGAACATTAGTAGTTCCTTCTTGGTTTATATAATATATATAATCAAACAATTGTTATATATAAAAAAATTTTCTTGACATCATGGTTATCTCTAAATGCAGATTACAGTTGGTCGTAGGCCAGTGACCGGCCTTCGATTGTGCCTTGAAGGTAGCAAACAAAATCGGCTGTGTGTTCATCTTCAGCACTTGGCAATCCTTCCAAAGATTCTTCAACCATATTGGGACAGCCATGTAGCTATTGGTGCTCCCAAGTGGCAAGGACCCGAGGAACAAGATAGCCGGTGGTTTGAGCCCATAAAATGGAAGAATTTCTCACATGTGAGCACCGCACCAATTGAGAACCCTGAAACCTTCATGGGCGATTTCTCCGGCGTCCACATTGTTACCGGTGCACAGCTTGGAGTGTGGGATTTTGGATCAAGGAACGTATTGTATATGAAACTCTTGTATTCTAGGTTACCTGGCTGCACGATTCGAAGATCATTATGGGATCATAACCCTGATAAGTCACAGAGAACCGTGACCGCTGAGAACACTTCCAGCCCTGAGGACTCCGGATCCGGTTCAAGAGAAAACCTCTCAGGAAACAAGTTAGTGAAGTATGTGGACTTGTCGGAAATGAGCAAGGGCCCCCAAGATCCTCCTGGCCATTGGTTAGTTACTGGTGGAAAGCTTGGTGTTGAAAAAGGGAAAATTGTTTTGAGAGTGAAATATTCATTGCTAAATTACTAGTTTTTGCCATCTTCATCTCTGTTTTGTTTGCTAATATTGTGATGTGATGGCTGCTGTGAGTAATTAGGTTACTGAAGTGGAAAAATCTGTTTTCTTTGCTGCTGATAATGTTCATGTATTTCTTTCCACCATTATGTCTATATCTTCAAGGTAATGAGAATACAGAATCCTTGTGACATCTTTTAGCAAACCAAAAGAAGAGAAGATTGAACTAAATGAACAAGTTAATGAACCAAATCTTTGTTCTCTGAAATGATCTTTTGGTAGATGATTTGAGAGTTTGGTACTTTGATTTAATTGTAAAGGGCTGAGAGATTGGGATTCATTTTTAGCGTTATGGACAAAGCTTTGTTAATTTTTCTCTTGGTGTTTAGAATTAGGCGATATCATATGATATATAGTCAATAGTAAGAGATTCTTGGCCAAAAAAAAAAAGTAAGAGATTATTTCTCTAAAATATAGTTTAAAATAGTTTTTGCTTTTATGGACAAAGTTTTTTGATGCACATAATATGAAAATAACATGAGAATGATCATGTATTGATTCATGGAAGCAACAACTAATTTAGATGCAATTGGGCCTTTTAGTCCTGTATGTTATATCTGGGCCTTTTAGTCATGAATCATAACATGTAGTTTTTAATTTTAATTTTAAAACTACAATCAAATTCTATATGAACACACAGCATAATTTGGGCCTTTTAGTCCCATCTCCACCAACAACCAAGTTTCCAGGAGCACTAACGTAAAAATTGGGCCTCCCCCAAAACGGGAGTGGATCTGCTCAATTATGGGAATGATAAAGTATGGTGAAGTATGAATCTCAACCATCCATTCCTTCAACCATCATCCTTGGGAACAAAACTAAAAATAGAATGGATGGTTGAGATTCATACTTCACCATACTTTATCAATCCCATAATTGAGCAGATCCACTCCACCCCAAAACCGCCTGATTATGCTAATCTGGGACCTACCAAATGGCCAAAAAAAAACTCAGGTTTTAACTAATGCAGATGTGGTAATGGGGGATGCTAATGAGCATCCTAAAAAATCTTAATTCTCTTCTCTATTTGTTTGTTTATGAATTGCTTCATATGGAACTGTCTTGGGGGCTGATAACCCCACTTTCCTTAGGCACATGATGAATTATTTTAACATCTATATGCCGTCTTGCATTGCTCTAATGGAGACTAAATGCCATAGTGATAAAGCTAAAAATGTTTTTAAAAAATTGGGGCTTAAAAAGTATATCTGTCAAGATGGTATTGGTAGGGGAGGGGGAATTTGGTTTGCTTGGAACCCTGACCATATTAATGTTATTTCTTTATCTACTCATCCTCATTTTATACATTTACAAATCGAGACTAATTCCACCATTTGGTTGCTTACTATTGTCTATGCCAGCCCACACCAGGATGCACGGGATGGTCTATGGAGTGGGATTTCCTTATGTGCTCCACAATCAGATGCTCCTTGGGCCCTTGCTGGTGATTTTAATGAAATTGTTAATAGTTCTGAGAAAAGTGGAGGGGCCCCATATGATCCCAATCGTGGTAAGGCCTTTAAAGAATGGATATTCAACAATAGTTTGTTGGATGTTCAAGCGGGTGGCCCCAAACTCACCTGGTATGGTCCTAAATTAAATCAATATGATCGTGTTATGGAACGTCTTGATAGATTAATTTGTAATGAAGTTTGGAGAGTTACCTTCCATGAAGCTACTATTAGTTTTCTCCTTAGGAACTATTCGGATCATCATCCCCTTCTCTTGAGCCTGTATAAAAAGACAAATGGTGTTAGAAATAGACCCTTTAGATTCGAGGCTGCTTGGTTTACTCATGATAATTTTTCTAACTTTGATCAAAATAACTGGAATAATCATGTTGATTGGTCTAGTAATATAGAGGACTTTACACAAAAAAAATTAAAAAATGGAACATTGACATTTTTGGGCATATTGGTAAAAGGAAGAGGAATATCCTTAATAGACTTAGAGGCATTCAACGTGCCACTAGCTATCCAAAAAATATCTTCTTACATAAACTTGAGATTACCTTGCAAAAGGAGTTAAATGAGATCTTGTCCCAAGAGGAAATCCTATGGCAACAGAAATCCAGGTGCCAATGGCTTGCCTAGGGTGATAAGAACACCTGTTATTTCCATACAAAAACAATTATTAGAAGAAGAATGAATAGAATCAGCATGATTAAGGACAATAATGGTGAATGGATTGATGATATGGGTGCCATTAAGAGTATGGCTATTAACTACTTTACTAACCTTTTTCATGAAGATGTTCCCAACAGATTAGCTGCCCCAACTGTGATGGGATTTGATCAACGGGCTGAGAATGACATGAATGGAATGGATGCCAAATCGACCCTCTTTGAGCTGAAGAAGGCTTTGTTCTCTATGGGGGGCACAAAAGCCCCAGGGGATGATGGTTATCCGGCCATCTTCTTTCAAAAAAACTGGAACCTGGTTTGTCATAGTATGCTCAATGTTGTATGTAATGCTTTTGAGGGAAATTTTAGCATTGATGAGATCAATAAAACACTTATTATTGTCATCCCTAAGAATGAAAAACCTGAAGTGATAACTCAATTTAGGCCCATCTCGTTGTGCAATGTGATTTATAAATGCATTTAAAAAATAATTGTCAATAGGCTTAAAGTTTTCTTACCTTCTTGGGTCTCTCCCCTCCAATCTAGCTTTGTTCTAGGGTGTAATATCCAGGATAACATCATCATATCTCAAGAAATCCTACATAGCATGAGGAAGATGAATGGAAAAAAGTGATACATGGCAATTAAAATTGATCTTGAAAAAGCTTACGATAGACTTAGTTAGGAGGCTATTAGTAATGTGCTAACTGAATTGCATATTCCTATTAAATTAAAAAAAAATCTTATTATAGCTTGTATTTCATCTACTTCCTTTAATATTGTTTGGAATGGTGACAAGACTAATTCTTTTAGACCCTCTAGAGGGATTAGGCAAGGGGACCCTTTGTCTCCCTATCTTTTTGTCTTATGCTTAGAAAAACTCACTCAACTCATTAATGATAGACTTGACTGTGGGGAATGGACCACCCTTAGAGCTGGCCGTAATGACCCCTTTATTTCTCACTTATTATTTGCGGATGATATTTTGCTTTTTGGTGAAGCTTCTATTGAACAAATGACCTGTATAATGGAGTGTTTAAATACTTTTTGTGAAGCTTCAGGTCAAAAAGTTAATGCTGAAAAAAAGACTGTTTTTCTCTAAAAGAACCCCTGAGCATGTTAAAGAGGGTATTATTGCTGTTTCTGGTTTTTCTGAGACTGAAAATTTAGGCATGTACCTTTGCATGCCCCTTATACATGGCAAACAAGTGAAGAAGAACTTTGCTAGAATTTTAGATAAAGTCAAAACTAGGCTCTCTGGTTGGAAAGCCAACTGTCTTTCTATGGTTGGTAGGATCACTCTTGCCAAATCTGTGATTTCTTCTATCCCTTACTACTCTATGCAGTCTACCCGTGTCCCTAAAGGTATTTGTGATGAAATTGAAAGAATACAAAGAAACTTTATTTGGGGTCATCCTGAGGGGGGAAGAAAAATGCATACTTTGGGATGGGAGGTCCTGTGTAGAGATAAGTCTTGTGGGGGTTGGATATTAAGAAGTTAACTGAGATGAATGACTCTTTCTTGATGAAAGTTGGATGGAGATTAATTGAGAATCCTAATAGCCTTTGCAGTCAGGTGTTAATTGACAAATATGGGAGGAATAAGGACCTTAGAAGGGAAGTTAGTGTGAGGGAGGGTGACTCTCTACTTTGGAAAGAATTAGCTAGGCTTTGGAAGGACTTGGGTAGTTGTGCTAGATGGATTGTTGGGGACGGGAGAGGAACCAGGTTCTGGTTAGATAATTGGGGGGGGGGGGGGGGCCTNGGGGGGGGGGGGTCCTTGACTTCCCTCCCATCAACTATTTAGATATGTCTATTCCTATGGATAGGGTATCTGATAGGGTCAAGGATCTTAGCTATGGGGATGATCTTTGGAATATGGATTACCTACATAGTCTGCTGCCTAAGGAGATTCGTATGAGGATTAGTGCTGAAATTCCTCCAAGTAATAATAACTCTCAAGATAAGGTGGTGTGGGGGCTGCAGAGCAATGGATTTTTTTTGGTTAAAAGTGCTTATACTTATAGAATAAAAAGCATGCCTAAAAACCCTATATTCAAAACTATTTGGAATTTGCATGTTCCTGAAAGAGTGAAAATTCTAATTTGGCTTCTTGCACATAATAGAGTGCCTACTAGAGAACTTTGCAATACCTGGTTTGGCGGGTATGCGTGGTGTGAGTTTTGTCCCTTTATGACTGAATCCTCCCTGCATGTCTTTAGAGATTGTCCTCTTGCTGCTGATATCTCGAATGTTTTGTTGACTCTCATTGCCTTGACAAATTTAATAATTTAGATGTCAATAATTGGGTTCATTCTAACTTATCACACTTATTTACTACTAGCTGCAAGTTTACCTGGAACAGAATTTGGGCAGGGGGAATTTGGCAGCTCTAGTTTTGGCGGAATGTTATGGTGCATAATAAGGATTTTAGACGTCCGTTTTGACCTACTGAAATCATCAAGCAAACACTTAGTGACTACGATCAGGGGATTCTTTGGTTCACTCCTCAGAACAACAAGCAGAATCAAATTAGTCCTAATGTTACCTGGAATAAACCTGATGAGGGTTGGGGAAACTCAACTGTGATGGATCTCTGAAAAATGTTTCTAATTGTGCAGGGTGTGGAGGGCTGCTAGGGGACGAAGCTGGTCGATGGATTCGTGGCTTTAGCAGATATCTGGGATGCGTTTCGGTAATCAAAGTTGAGGCTTGGGCTTTACTTGAAGGAGTCAGAATCGCGATGAGTTGTGGGGGAGCTAACCCGAGTTTGGAGAGTGATTTGATGATTGTGGTGAAGGCTATAGAAGATCCTAGAGCCTGTCCGATTGAAATCGATTCCACCGTGCGCGATATCCGGAGGTCCCTTGAGCACTTCAGTATTTGGAGAATTAATCATGTATGGAGAGAGGAAAATTTCTACGCTGATTATTTGGCAAACTTGGGCGCAGATTCTTGCGATGATGGTGGGGTTCGAATTTGGGAAGAGCCTCCATCGGGGTTGAGCATGCTCTTGTTGAGAGATAATCTAGGGTTAGGTTATGATAGGGGTATGAGGCGCTGAGTGGTATTCTTGCGTCTTTTGCCTTGCTGTCGTTTGTTTTTTTTTTCGTGCGCTGTTTCTGGCCTTTTAGGCCCATTCTCACAAAAAAAAAACATAAAAAGAAATCAATATAATTTACTCAATAAATTATTGTAGAATGATAGAATCATTCTCCCACTTTACTTCAAGTATATGAGAACTTGGTCAAAATCTCAAATTGGTCCTAAATGTATGGGGTAGATTTCACATTGGTCCTAAATGTTTCATTTGTTTTATATTGGTCCTATATATTTCTATAATTCCTCAAACTGATCCAAACTAATGAATATGTGGTCATATCTCTCTCGTTTCAAGTTTAAATCGATGAATTTAGAGTTACAAGTTGCTATTGACGACTACTTTTTTATCTAGTTTGAGTCGTTAACAAACGAGATCAAATTAAGTCCTGGGAGTGGGTCACTCGTTTCAAAGTCAAATAAGCGAAATTGGTCATCTCTCTCTCATTTCAAGTTTGAATGCGACAAGCACGAAACTGTGTTAACTCTTGAAGAGTTCTTTCTCTACCTAGTTGAGACCACTAGCAAATGAGCTAATCACGTCTCAAAAGTAGGTATGAGACCAATTTGAGAAATTATGAAAATATGTAGAACTAATCTGAAACAAAGGAAACATTTAGGACTAGTTTAAATTCTATCCCGTACATATGGAACCAATTTGAGGTTTTGACCTTAGAACTTAAGTTGTGATATATTTCATTATTGTCATGGGAACTATTGAGTATTTGAAGTTGTTAGAATAGTCAATAATTGGTTAAAGTCCTATTTTGGTCCCTGTGTTATGCTCGTTGTTCCAAATAGGTCTCTCAGTTATTTTTCGTTCCATATTGGTCCCTCAGTTTTCCAAAACTTGGCAAAGTTGGTCCATCAACCGTTTTCTATCCATTTTTCTGTTTAAAAAAAAGACAAAATTAATTTTTAACTCCTAAAAGTTTGAATTTTTGTATTAAGGACATTTTTCTCTATTATTGCATTAAGGTCCCCATCTCTCTCTCTCTCTCCTCATCCTCGAGCCATCTTCTTCCTTCCAGTTGTCTTCTTCCTTGCTAGCCATCACAAACTGTCACATCTTCATTCATCATTTCCTCCATATCAGTAAAAAAAACTAAGAATGTGATGAAGAAAACTCCTCACAATCTATCAACTAGAGAATTCTTCCAAAGTCCTCATTCTACCACTTCAAAACAAAATAAAACCAGAGAAATCTGAGATCTAAGCAAATCTCACAAAAACTCAAGATTCATTAGCAAACAGACTCACATAAGAGAAAGAAAACAAGAATCGAACCCAACAATCTCACGAACTCTCATGACTCACAAACGCATCTTTTGATTGGGATTCCCAAGATTGAAAGAGAGTCAGTGTAAAAAAAACTCGCCTTTATAAGAATTGAAACGCCAAATTTGCAGACCACGATTAGCCCCAACGTCTCCTCCACGAACACCGTAAACAGTGACGACAAACCCACCATCGCTTTCACAACGCCGGCCACCGTCGTCACCAAGCGCCGCCGCTAAATCGCTCGGTGTGGCCGTAGACGGCACAAGAACCCTAATTCGATACGAATTTCCGCAGAGCTTGGAGACGAAACCAAGATTGAGAAGCTCAGAGTCTTTGCGGAAATGGTGAATAGATTGCCGGAAGGCGAAAGTGGGGGTTGTGTGAGGTCACTGGTGGCGTTTGAGAATGCTTGGATTGCGGTTCGCGAAGTGAAGGGAGAGAGAGACCTTAATGCAATAATAGAGAAAAATCCCTCAGTTATTTTTTCTTTCTTACATTTTAGTTCTATTATGGAGAAAAGGTCCTTAATGCAAAAATTAAAACTTTTAGGAGTTAGAAATCAATTTTTTCTTCTTTTTTTTTTTAACGAAAAAATGGATGGAAAACGTTAGAGGGACCAACTTTGACAAGTTTTGGATAACTGAGGGATCAATATGGAACGCAAAATAACTGAGGGACCTATTTGGAACAAAGAGCATAACAAAGGGATCAAAATAGGACTTTGGCCTCAATAATTTAATGTTCCATATTGGAAAAGTTGAAGGATGGAGAGAAATTTATAAACGGTTGTTTAATTATTTGGTTAATCATTTTAAATTATTATTATAAAAATATCTATTCAAACTTAAGGAAATTAAATTAGGGATGAAGAGTATTGGAATAAAGAAGTTGTTCAATCAATACTTTTTTAAACTTGACCATTTTAATAGAGCAAATTTTACACGATGGCACAAGTTGTTGTTTTTACTCATAGAATTAAAAATTGCATATATGTTGAGTTCTAATTTTCCTGAAATTCCACCACCTTTTGGAAAAGATACAAAAGAAATCATATATAGAAAATTGAAAGAAATATGATGAAGATGAAGTACGTTTTAGAGGTTTTATTTTAAACTTTCTTTCTAATCGTTTAATTATATGATTTATTTTGACGTCCAATTCAAAATACTGTAAGAAATATGGAATGCTTTTGAAAATAATATATTTATGAAAAGCAATGCATCGACAAATTTCTAAGTATGAATTTTTTTGAATTCTAAATCTATCATAGATTAAGTTTATGAATTACTTGTTTAATTTTTGTAATTCTGAGTTTAATAAAGTAAATAAGATTGAGTCTAAAAAGATAAATAATTCTAGAAATTTTGAAAAAAAAAGGTTGGGAGTAAGAGAAAATTTACTGATTTCACGAAAAAAAATTCTTATATCAATAAAAAGAATGACAAGAGTTGTTTTTTAATGGAAAAAAAAGGATCATTTCAAGAAACATTGTAGACTTTACAAAAAATGAAGAAATTAAATGTGGAAGAGAGTGCTAGGAAGAAAAATGCAAATGTCATTGATACTTATAATTTTTTCTTTCAAAAGTTATTTTGTTTCGAACATGAGTGTGGTAACTGATAATATGCCCAATAATTAGGAGGCCCAATTGGCAGAAGATGCCCTTAACCAAGCACGCCATAGGCCCACAAGGAAGGTTGTAAGGGCGAGAACGCCCTTAACCTCCACTAAGGCAAGGACGCCCATAACCATCGAAGGCATGGGCGCCCACGGAGCATAAGGTCGCAAGGAATAAGGAAACATTCCTTGAACCAATCAGAAATCAATCAAGGATCAACCAAGATCCGCTGTCAATCAAGACAAATCGCTCAGAGATCCTTCCCATGGATTCTTCCTTGGCCATCAAGGCGCCTTACGCAAATAAGGAAATAGTGATTCACTTATCCTTA
This sequence comes from Chamaecrista fasciculata, assembly GCA_003254925.1. NCBI lineage: Eukaryota > Viridiplantae > Streptophyta > Magnoliopsida > Fabales > Fabaceae > Chamaecrista > Chamaecrista fasciculata. The sequence goes on from QANZ01016291.1 coordinate 15,676, forward strand.
ATTGGCAAAACAATATCTTCCTACATGAAATAGGAAAGATTATGATTCACCTCCCATATCACTGAAGATATCTCTTCTACAATCAAAAAAGTTTCCTTAAATGGACTCTCCTCAATGAGCCTACAAATACAAGATGATAACTCTAGAAAAGGTACGCTACTCATGATAGCTCATATTCTCCTCTCTTATTACCCAAATACTAACTTAAGCTTCGGAGGTGAATCACAGGGGAGACTGATCTGACCATATTTCATCATATATTTTAGAGACATTTTAGGGCATTTTATATTCATTTGGGATTCAATTGCATGCCTTTATGTCCCTTTATGATAAAATATGATGTCTTGAAGTTTGATGATTATTTGGACTATTTTGTGAGTAATTGTGTCGTTTTCTCGGGTTTAATCTTTATTACTTGATTGATCCTCTTTATCCAGAGAATTCACTTAGTTTCTCGATGTTCTTGATAGGTTTTAATGAAGTACAAAGTGTTGCATTGCTTCGAGGAAGGCTCAAGGATGTTTGGAGACGAGTCAGGGACCAAACTGAAAATGAATTCAAGTTGCTGAAAAAACCGCCGCCGGAACCGCCGCCATGCATAGCCGCGGCGGGTCCGCGGCTGGTTTCTCTGGAAAACCCGCCGCCCGAACCGCCGCCATACACAGCCGCGGCGGGTCCGCGGCGGGTTCGCGATAATTTGTAATTAAGTAGGCCCAAGCCCGATTTTGATGATTCTGACCTAGATTTCTTTGGAATGAGCCGAAATTTACATATATGAGAGGTTTTTAGGTCATTTAAATGAGGAGGAACCCTAGAGACACACTTGACACCATCTCCTTCATCCCCTCTTTTCTCCCACCTTCATCCATGGCTATCTTGAAGGCTAGGAGGCTTGTTGAAGCCAAATATCTCTCCATGAGCAGCTAGATTCCACACCCATAAGAGGATTGGAGGAGGCCCGAGCTTGGTTCTACACTTAGGGAGTTTTACTTTACTCTTTTCATCGTTTTATATTAGGGTTTGAGTTTTTCTTGGTTAGAGAACTTGTAATTCTGATATTGATTATGAATTTAAGATTGGATTTTGGATTCTGATATGTATTGATTATTCTTGTCTTGATTATGATCCGTTCGGATACGTTGTAGTTGGTTTGACTAATAATTGGGATAAGTTTCTCTTTGATAACTTAGTCTGAGTTATAGAGTTGCCTGAATTCTTGATTTTATCTCGCCATTAGCTTCATTGAAGTGATTATCTTGGTTATGTTTATAATTGAGTTAATTGCTATGTTTAACGGTAGTGGACAACTTTAGTAAATGGTTTGTGAAGTAATTACTCCGATCTTTATAAGCTAGGAAGGCCGAATTCAATTCCTCTGTTGGGTGTTTCCATCAATAAGTGTGTCTTATCTATCTTTATCGCTTTTGTTTATCTTTTGCTTATTAATCAAAAACCCCAAAAATATTATTGCTTTATTTAATTATTGTTTTAGGTCTTAGACAAACAATCAAAGAACAAATTTTCTTCGTTGTTACCCGATTGGTGATAACTTGGTATCGTTTACAATTAAACCTTGCACAAAAGTTCCTCGAGAGATCGACTCGGATTGCACCACTATAGTGCATTAATTCTGGTATTTTTGGCCACCTAACGACGGGTGCGGTCAAAATTGGCGCCGTTGCCGGGGAACTTTTCCCAAAGTTTAACGGTAGATTGTGCCAAGTTTTTACGAATTGAGTTTTCCTTTGTCGTGTCTTAGGGAGTCAATTTTTGTTTTTGTTTGTTTTGTTTCATTTTTTCTTTAGTGTTTAGTGAGTCTTTATTTGTTTTAACTTGTTTAGAACCATTCATCTTAAAGTTTTGGTTCAAAGAATTGCTTGGGAACTCACTTTCTGGACTATTTTTGCTAATTTTCATTGTGCAGAGAAACCGCTGCGGGACCCGCCGTGGGAGTGTGCCGTGGCTGTTTCGCGGCTGTTTTTCCAGTGCAAACCGCCGCCAACCCGCCGTGGGAGTGTGCCGTGGCTATTTCGCGGCTGTTTTTCTAGACTAAGCGAATTTCTTTCCCTCTTGCTCTTTTCTCTTGTCGTTTCCTTTGTGCATCAATTTTTCACATCTCTCTTGTTCTTTTGGTGTTAAAAATTAAGTTTTGCATGCTTAGGAAGCTTAAGGAACATCTAAATCTTTTGTATCCTAAGATTGAAAGAACTTGTAGGAAGCTAAGAAAAGAGAGAAGACTAAGGAATTTAAGTGAAGCTAACAATAGGCTTAAGAGGATATTTTCTATGTTTTATTGCTTAAGTTTGAATGGATAGAGGACATCATTTTCCTTATGACCCCTATAATTCTTATAATTCCTTTTATGGGTCTTATGATTCTTCTCATGGGCAACCTTATTCTTCTTCCTTCTACAGGGACAATGGCTATCAGATGCAATATAGAGAGGCTCCATCGTGCCCGCCTAGACCACAATCACTGGATATGTTTGCTCTTCCTTGCTCATTTTGCAGGTGTCGTTTCCACTCGGCTAGTGATTGTTTCCATCTTAATGGAGCTCTCCCAATTTCAAATCCACAATTGTTGGGGCATCATCAAGTGGGTAATCATTCTCCCAACACCAATTTTGGATGGAATTGTCAACAAAGTTTCCAAAGGGATGAAGGGTACAATTATGGAGCTCCCAATTATCAGTGGGAATCCCCAAGTCACTTTGAAACCCCCAACCTCCCATCTATGACAAATTCATTCCAACCCTCACCAATGCCAAATGTTGATGATATTTCACAAGTCTTTGCGAATGGTATGGTGGAGATGAACTCACAGGTTGTTGAAATGCAACAAATGCTTGAGCGTTTAACTCAAGAATGTCAAGCTATGAGTGGAAGTTACTCAACTCTAGAGAAATCTGTGGAAGATAAGCTTAGGTGAGCAAGAAGATATGGTTCATGAGCCATCAATTGAGGAGGACAACGAAGATGAGGATGAAATTATTATTATTGATGATATGTCTTCTCCTGTCACCACTCCTTCACCTTCTTCTCCTAGTAATGATCCGTTATTCAACTTCATCGAATGCTTTGGTGAGTGTAATGATGATGAACATTATGAACAAGTTGTTCAATGGCTTGTTATACATACATTTGATGAAGCTGAAATTGCTAAATCAAGAATGTACTTGGAAGAACAAGAAGAAGAAGAGCAACAATGTGTTGAGGAGACTTCTAGTATGCAAGCTCAACTTGTGATGCATAACTTTGACCCCCTTGCATGCGATGAGTCCACTTTATCTACTCCTCTACCTATGTCTAGTTGCACCTGTGGGGCCGATGGGCCTTGTTCGGGTTGTTTAGAGATTGATGAAGGGCTTGCACCAATGCAGAGTTCATTGCTCAAATCTTGGGAAACAGCTGAAGTTTCCACGGAGTCCATGGTGTTGGCACCTAAAGAAGATAAGGAAGAATCAACCTTAGCACTTCAATCTCTAGTGCTACCACAACTTGCTCCAAAAAGAGAAGAATTTCTAACTCCTCTCGTTATTGAATTTGTTATTCCTTTGCACACCTTTCATGTTTCTTATTGCATATATGATCATGTCTTTGTTTGTGGTATAGGTGTGGAGGAAGCAAGACTCGAGGAGCTTCGTACTCAGAGGGAGGGGAACACCCTGGGTTCCCTGCAGCGGAGACGCTTGCTACCCCTCTGGATTTTCAAACAGAATTTGAAGCCAGATTAAGCTTCAAGTTGTTTCTTTCCCTTCCTTATCTCTTATCTATTGTTTTGAATTAAAATGTGAGATAAGTGTAGGGGAGATGAGTAGATGTAGGTTTTGATTTCAGTTTTTGTTATTTTATTTTGTTTTGTTTTGTTTTTTTTTTTAGGATTTGGTGTGTTGAGAACCCCCTTGGTGATGTTTTGTGTTTGATTTAGTTGAGTTTAGACCTGTTGATTCTTACTCTTTTGATGATATATTGCAGGTTCTCCTTTTGTTCCTGGGTTTTGCTTTTTATGCGGCTACTTGCTTCTTTTCTTCCCCTAGTTTTTATTTTGTAGTGTTCTTGCATTGAGGGCACTGCAAAGTTTAAAGTGTGGGGGAGTGTGAGTTCGTTCATATTGGTTTATTTTGTCTGATTTTAGCTGCTAGTTCCTTGACTGTGACATTTTTGACAATTTTTCAAACTTTAAGGCATTTCTGTGGTCTTTTGAGCTGGATTTATGTTTTGACAGTTCATCTTGATTTTTGGAACTCTAGTTTGCCTATCATAGACGTGTTTAAATGCATTTGAAGGAGTTTTCTGACCTTCATCTCTAATTTCTGGCATTCAGTTTTCCATGGATTTCCAACATCAGGTTTGAGATATCTTATGAACCCACATTTTAGTTTTTAACTCTTAGGTGAATTTTTCAAGTTTGAGAAGATTTCGATTATGCTTTTGAGTTAATTGGTTATATTCTACTCACATGTGAAAGTGGTTAACTGTTGCTTCTTTAGATTTCTGAGCATTTGGTTGATTGTGATCATGCTATTATTTCCTTTGAATTCATCCAAAGATCAATTGAGTGCCACTTTATTAACCCTATTGGAAGATTTTGAGCCTAATTGTTCATTTCATATGAGTGTCATTTTAATCCTTGTGATGAGTTTTCTCTAGAACTTGATTTCACTCTTTATCAAAGCTTCATGTGCATTGGTTTTTGAACTATGATAGAGGCATTTTTCTTCTACCTTTATTTCCCATACACAAGCCCAAACATCATTACCATTTGTCACCCTCTTTGAGCCTTATTATCTAAGCTTGATGTTATTAGTTTTTGAATTTAAATTAGCATTTTGTTTGCTCAACGCTCTTCTTTTTGCTTCTCTCCTCATGGGTTTGAATTGCCAAGTAAAAAAAAAATATATATCAGGAAATTGAAGTGAAAAAAATAATAATAAATATAAAAAAGAAGTTGTGCCTTTTAAGTTAAGAGGCTAAGGCAAGTTTATGGCGCCAAATAAGAGTCAAAGACTCAAGAAAAAAAAAAGAGAAAAAAACTTGTGCAATTTTTGGTTGGTTGAGGTTTGGAGTTCGTCTTAAAGAGTGGTAGGTTTTAAATGCTAAGTTTGGAATTCATTGACTAGTATGCATCTTAACTTTTCTTTTGTGCTCATTTGCTACCATTTTCTTCTCTCTTCCATTTTGTTTCTCTTTTTAAATTTTTCCATCTCTTAACCTTTTCCAACATTACAACCCTCTAAAGTCCTCTTGAGTTTTTGAATCATTGCATTTAAAGTGGAGATTGTAGAGTTATTTCAAGCCTATGGTAGAGGCTCGTTGCAAGGATTTGAGAGTAAATTTTCCTTGCTATGTGAGTGAGTGATACACTTTTTGGATTGGTCTGTTGGAGATTCTTAGGTTGCTTGGCATGCTCAGTTGATTAATTGTCTCATAATCTAAGTTGCTTTGGTTTTCTTCCGCCATATGTTGAGTGGGGTTGATACTCTCTTAATTCTTTTGCATCCTTGTTTTCTGCTCTTTCTTGACAACTTTGCCCAGGAGTGCAAAGATTAGAGTGTGGGGGAGTTGATCTGACCATATTTCATCATATATTTTAGAGACATTTTAGGGCATTTTATATTCATTTGGGATTCAATTGCATGCCTTTATGTCCCTTTATGATAAAATATGATGCCTTGAAGTTTGATGATTATTTGGACTATTTTGTGAGTAATTGTGTCGTTTTCTCGGGTTTAATCTTTATTACTTGATTGATCCTCTTTATCCAGAGAATTCACTTAGTTTCTCGATGTTCTTGATAGGTTTTAATGAAGTCCAAAGTGTTGCATTGCTTCGAGGAAGGCTCAAGGATGTTTGGAGACGAGTCATGGACCAAACTGAAAATGAATTCAAGTTGCTGAAAAAACCGCCGCCGGAACCGCCGCCATGCATAGCCGCGGTGGGTCCGCGACTGGTTTCTCTGGAAAACCCGCTGCCGGAACCGCCGCCATACACAGCCGCGGCGGGTTCGCGATAATTTGTAATTAAGTAGGCCCAAGCCCGATTTTGATGATTCTGACCTAGATTTCTTTGGAATGAGCCGAAATTTACATATATGAGAGGTTTTTAGGTCATTTAAATGAGGAGGAACCCTAGAGACACACTTGACACCATCTCCTTCATCCCCTCTTTTCTCCCACCTTCATCCATGGCTATCTCGGAGGCTAGGAGGCTTGTTGAAGCCAAATATCTCTCCATGAGCAGCTAGATTCCACACCCATAAGAGGATTGGAGGAGGCCCGAGCTTGGTTCTACACTTAGGGAGTTTTACTTTACTCTTTTCATCGTTTTATATTAGGGTTTGAGTTTTTCTTGGTTAGAGAACTTGTAATTCTGATATTGATTATGAATTTGAGATTGGATTTTGAATTCTGATATGTATTGATTATTCTTTTCTTGATTATGATCCGTTCGGATACGTTGTAGTTGGTTTGACTAATAATTGGGATAAGTTTCTCTTTGATAACTTAGTCTGGGTTATAAAGTTGCCTGAATTCTTGATTTTATCTCGCCATTAGCTTCATTGAAGTGATTATCTTGGTTATGTTTATAATTGAGTTAATTGCTATGTTTAACGGTAGTGGACAACTTTAGTAAATGGTTTGTGAAGTAATTACTTCGATCTTTATAAGCTAGGAAGGCCGAATTCAATTCCTCTGTTGGGTGTTTCCATCAATAAGTGTGTCTTATCTATCTTTATCGCTTTTGTTTATCTTTTGCTTATTAATCAAAAACCCCAAAAATATTATTGCTTTATTTAATTATTGTTTTAGGTCTTAGACAAACAATCAAAGAACAAATTTTCTTCTTTGTTACTCGATTGGTGATAACTTGGTATCGTTTACAATTAAACCTTGCACAAAAGTTCCTCGAGAGATCGACTCGGATTTCACCACTATAGTGCATTAATTCTGGTATTTTTGGCCACCTAACGACGGGTGCGGTCAGAGACCCACTGTGGTTCATTATCTTGCAGGAAAATCTTGCGGTGAACCGGAAAACGACCCTCAGCCAAATTCTAGTTCATCACTGGCGCCGTCTGTGGGGACAAATAAAAAGCTTTGTTCCTCTAAAAATTTTTTAAAGTGAAAAAGACGAAGAAATTGTTCAATTTAGGGAGTAAATAATACCTCCTTGCTATTATTATTTTTTTTTTTTTAAAAAAAATCGCATTACCACTATGCTTCATCTTATTCGAATTAAAAAAAAACCCAAAAAACCCCTTTTGCGTTGGCAAAGTCGCACAAACGCTATACACACAGTCTCATCTCTAAATACACGACGGAGCTCTTCGTTCGTCCGCCATTGCTGCCGCACCGATCCCGTCTCCGTCGTCGGATGTGCAGACGCCGTCGCCGGCCGAATCTGGAGGACAGTCGCCGTTCTCCGTTGAAAAATCGCAAAAAACGCCTCACGACTCTACACCAACTTCGACTCCATAGAGCTCTTCTTCGTCCGCCGCCGCTACCGTCATCGGTCCCATCTCCGCCACCGAGCGCGGCAGACTTTGTCGCCGGTCAGCTCTGGAGAAACGCCGCACACGACGCTGCCCACAGCTTCGACTCCACGAAGCTTTTTTCTCTGATTCGTCCGCCGCTGTTGCCATCACCGGTCCTGTCTCCGGCACCGAGCGCTGCCGGCGCCGTCGCCAGTCTGTTCTGGACGTCCGCCAGACTGCTCTTCGGAAAGAAATCCTTTCACTCTCACGCAAAGGGAGGTCATGATTTTGGAGTAATGTCTTCCCTTTTCTACTTGTTTCTACTGAAATTCGATTGATTTCTGGCTAGCTTTCGCTATTATTTTGATTCATGTTTTATCATGGTATCTTCATGCTTGCTTGGAGTTTATTTGACAATTTTTTGGATCTCTATATTACCTCAATTGCCTAGACCTGAACTGATAAAAACATAATGCCTACAAGGTATTTGACAAAATGCCTACATGAATAATGAAAAGTTCTGGAAAAAATAACATGCTTATTGTGTGCATTGTTGCTTCTCAACACTAAAGTACTATCTTTATTCCTATATTATTTCTGTACATTCAATTCAGTATGTGAATAGGCAACGCTGGGACGGAGCCAGGAATTGCATGTAGGGGGCCAATTTTTTTTTTTTCACATAATAATAATAATATATTAAAAATATATAATTAATATTATATATAAATAATATATGTATGAAAAAAATATATAATTAATAATTATATGAGATAAAGAATAAAAATATATGATATTTTGAAGTTTACTAAACAAAAAAGGTAAAATTTTTTTGAGAAAATTAAAATGTTTAAATATATTAAGATTAAATAAGATGGGCCAAATTGAGAAAAATTNGGGGGGGGGGGGCAACATGCCCCTAGCTCCGTCCCTAAGGCAACGGAATATCCTTTGCTTAATTTTTGGTATTTGACATCCTCAGTTTCGCCTAGAATTTCTTGTAACACCGGAAGAGCTGCTAGGTACTTGACAAGTTGCCTATAACAAGAAATAAAACTCTCACAGAGAGGTCGGATAAAATTATAGACATGCTCACTATGTTTGTTGTGTATGTGTAGTTCTCAGTTAACTAGAATGTTAGTTTAGGTCAACGCTAGTGTGATTCCCAGGCCATGTGCATATACATATATATATCTATTGATAGGTGGACCAAAACATCACATGTATGTGCTGCCCTAGATCTGTTTAATTATATAATCTCATGATTTTTATAATGATCAAGCTAGTCTAACCCCACTGGGTTTCCATATAAAAACCTATGGTTTTTAGCTCAAAAATTCAAGCACGGTGTGTTGCAGTATTGGGTTAGTATCCCACAACCCCTCAATATATTTTTATAATGATGTTAAGGCACTTAGAATCAAGGAGCTGTTATGGGGAATATAAAAGTTCTCTTACTTTAAGCATCTCTAGCATGCAAAGATATCATAGACATTAATACATGCTTGTATATGATTTTTGTCTCTTCATGTCATGTTTTTGTCTGGCTCTTCACAATGATATGCATGGTCAACAAATCATTTCTCTAACATGTTGCTCAGTACACATAATTACATGTGCTTAACCGCTTCTGTCTTGGAAGGACACTTTTATTGAAATAATGTGATGCAGGATTTAGCAAGGAAAAATTCACACCTCAAGGTTGATTCGCAAGTAGCATTTTCACTCTAAAAATTCACAACTCAAGTGTATTTTATTACAAAATATTATTCTCCATTAATGGCTATGTACAAGCACCTTATCAAAGGTCTCATACTACCGGTTGGCGGTGCTGACCAATCAGAGTACAAGTTTATATTAAGTTAGCTGCCACCAACGGCACGGGCGCCACCGCCGTAAACGTAGGCGCCAATGGGAGCGCGAACGCCAATGTAAGCACGGGCGTTGTCGCGAGCATGAGTTTACCAGATAAGTTCAACTTCTAAAAATCTCTTTGATTATGAATTTGCTGTTTGTCATTCTTTAATCATAGATTTCAAATAGTCTAAAAATTCTTGGGACTCTGTATGCTTGCACTTGCTTTAAAATTGCTGTCATAGCTTGAACAAAGTTTGAGATTATGATTTGAACTAAAAGACACATGAGGTGTTTGACATAATGACTGCGAGAACTTTGACAAAGTTAAATACATACTTACATGTTTATTTGTTTTACTTTGATAAAGTAATCTCAATTGTAAATGGTTAGCTATATGGATGAGCCTTGGATATGCCCACAATGGGTTGATTTTGATGCCGGAACTAAATACTTTTACTGTTATAGCAATGCTAGTAATCTCTAATTCACTAAGCACAACTTTTACAATGTTGTTTCTAACGCCTTACCCATGCCTCAAGAGCATTTGAATTACATTTCATAAAGATAGGGGTAGCCTTGATAAGGACTACACTAAGAGCAAGGATTTTGCTTCAAATTCATTATACCACCATTACTGTCAGGTATCATGGTACTTTCATTCTTGGATTTCTTAACGGATATATAAAATCTTTTTTGGCCCTTGGCTCAATTTCATGTGGCTTGGACTTGTTTGAATAATAATACGCATCGAATGTTTGGTTTTAGTACAATTTTTCAAAAGGCAAGGCATAGCTGGACTATATTGTTTTAGTCTTTCTCATATATGCTAAGAAGCATTGTCTTGGCATTAAGATTATATGATGACTCATCATTTTCTTTATTTAAGAACTCAGACACTTTTCAGCATTTGGAAATCCTTACACCGGCGTCGCCGTAAGTGTGGGCGTTGCTGTAAGCGTAAGCGCTGCAGTACGCGAGGCGCCGCTATGAATATGGGCGTCACCATAAAAATTCATGAGCAATTAGATTAATTTGATAATTTTTCCACATTTGATCAAAATTGACAGTTTAGCTTCGTTTTGAACTTTATAGAAATTCAATAGAGTGAGGCAAGAAAGCCTCCCAAGATTGCACATGAAAGATCAAACACTTGGCAGTCGCCCACCATGCCCAGGCATACCATTTCAAGAAAGATTAGGCTCTTGATGTCCATTTTCTAAAACTCTCTCAATGTAGAGACATGGGGACCCCCCATTTGTTAACATTTGAGTCAAAATTCTCACAATCTACCATCATCAACTTGGAGCATTTCATGGGAAGGAGAGAGTGGTATACTCTAAATAAACAATGATGTAAAAGTGTCTTGTTGTAAACATTCATTATTAGTCTCAATTCTTTTACTGGATCCATTTATCTGTAAACTAACAGTTTATACTTGAATTATATGAGACAGATGTCTAGCCAAAATCGACGACAAAAGCCTCATCTAAATTATAGACATGGAAAGCTAATGGACTCAATCCAAACAACATCCACATTCACATTGAGGAAAACAAAAGTCACGCCTCATCAGGCGCCTGACACACACTGGTCCATAATCGGAGCCTAATTAGGCAAAAATCTACAATTACATGGAAAAACAAGGCCTTGACACCATCTGAAGCGTAAAGCCGCCAAGCAACAAGGGCCCTGACGCCCAACCGGTCCATAACCGAAGCCCAATGAGGCAAAAATCGCTCAAGAGGGACGCCCTTAGCGATTCTAGGACGCCCTGACATCCAGTGAGTATGGCACTCACACCCCAAGCGGACATCCTCCCTTGGTTCTAGGACGCCCTGACGTCCAGTGGGTATGGCACCCACACCCCATGCGGACATCATCCCTTGGGAGGCTAGCCACAAAAACATGCGCATGTAATGAACATCAACATTGGGTCCCAGCACCCTCGTGGAAGGAATGACATCTTTACCCACAACTACGGGCCATCGCCCTCACAATCAGGTCTCAACAACTTCATGGAAAGCATGACGACCTAACACAAAGACCACCAAGGTCTTCAAGAGGTTCAAAGGGAAACCAAGTCTCAAAATCCCTCAGCAAACATGCCAAAATCATGGATGCCACAAACCATGAGACTAGAAACATGAAAATCCTCCAAACGAAATGGAAAGTGGACGAGGACGCCAATGGCGCCATTAAGAAATCATAAGCGAACGACAACGTCGTTAAGCGGGACTCCCCTCGTGGGGACAAAATCTCACTTCTTTCGAAGGGACTAGTGATAATAGCCCCAATAATTAACTATGTCCAAATGACAAGGTTACCCCAAGCTCAATACATAATCGGGCCAGGAAGCCCTTAGGCAGGCAAGGACGCCCAAAGGGCACGACGACGCCAAGGAGATCAAGGCGCGTGAGCGCCTAAATAGCAAAGTAGCACAGGCAGTGCAAACCACATCTTGAATCAATCCAAATAATCGCCCAAGTGCCAGGAATGGAAAGACAAAGCGCCTCGTAACAAACCAACGAAAAACGTTGTATCCGTCATCCCCTCGAAGCTCCGCTGATGGAGACAAAGCTTCACTTCTTTTATTGGGACTAGTGATAATAGGCCCAATAATTAGGAAGCCCAATTGGCAGAAGATGCCCTTGGCCCAGCACGCCATAGGCCCACAAGGTAGGTTGTAAGGGCGAGAACGCTCTTAACCCCCGCTAAGGCAAGGATGCCCATAACCATAGAAGGCATGGGCGCCCACGGAGCATAAGGTCGCAAGGAATAAGGAAACATTCCTTGAACCAATCAAAAATCAATCAAGAATCAACCAAGATCCGCTGTCAATCAAGACAAATCGCTTAGAGATCCTTCCCATGGATTCTGTCTTGGCCATCAAGGCGCCTTACGCAAATAAGGAAATAGTGATTCACTTATCCTTAATTGGGAAAACAATATCTTCCTACATGAAATAGGAAAGATTATGATTCACCTCCCATATCATTGAAGATATCTCTTCTACGATCAAAAAAGTTTCCTTAAATGGACTCTCCTCAATGAGCCTATAAATACAAGATGATAACCCTAGAAAAGGTATGCTACTCATGCTAGCTCATATTCTCCTCTCTTATTACCCAAATACTAACTTAATCTTCGGAGGTGAATCACAGGGGAGACCCCCGTGGTTCATTATCTTGCAGGAAAATCTTGCGGTGAACCGGGAAACGACCCTCGACCAAATCCTAGTTCATCAGTAACTAAATGCAATATGTTAGCTATTGTGAAATTTGATTGATGATATGATTTTTGAGCAACTCTTCACATCTGTAATAACAAAAGTAACTTCAAGCATTATGAAGCAACAATCAATGAAGAGAATAAGTGCCGATGGGGAATCATAATCCTACCAAAATCCTTTGAAAAAGGAACAAGAAAATTAGAGTTTATTTCTAGAACAAGAAATGATTTTGAGTATTCCATGTTCTTGATGTTAGAAAGAATTTAGTTTTAAACTTGTTGCCAAGCTATTACATAAAAAGGGAGGGGGGGGGGGTGTTAAAATTGTATACTAGAGACAAAAATAAAAAGTTATTTTCTCTAAGAATTATTATGACTCATTAAAAATTGCATCACCTTATTAGATGAGTCAACATCCTCTTGTTTCTTATAAACATCACACTTACAACCTATGCAATTAAGTACACCTTGGCATTGGCTCCAAGTGATGGAAATAAATTCGATGTAGGAGATGAAATCACTAATCTGGAGTTGAGATCGATCTTGAATGAAGCTAAAATCTTCAAGCCATAAAATCCAAAGAGTTTACAAGATGGAGTAGTGATCCTCTCAACCAAGAAGGGACCAAAAGTGAACAAAATGTGGACCATGTAGTTGTAAAACATATTTGCTATATATATAGCCAAATTCACTAATGAGTTCATTAGTGAATATTACAAAGTGGTCCTTGAACATAATTACAAAACAGTCCCTTTAACAAACAAACTCCATATATATATATATAAGTAATTCAATGAGATAATTACTAATACTCTTCGGACGTGGCTTGGGGTTCTTAGCCCGGTCCCAAAAGGCTTGTGGATAATCCAACCCATCACGGAATACCACAATTAATAGGAACACAATCTATTCTTATTTAGACTTACGATAAAATTAATTAGGCAAAACACCCTTTCGTGCCCTTAACGTTTGTGGTGATTTTCAGTTATGCCTGTTGGGAATTCTAGGCGCCTAACGCAGCGGAAGCAAAAATAAAATTTAAAATAAAACGCGCCAAGTCCTAAAATTCCCGAACGGATCCGCTAGTAGAATTTAAAACTTTTAAGATAGTGGCATACGTCACGAGTTTCAATCGATTGGTTGTACAAGGCGTGTGCAAGGAGTCCACTCGCAGCGTCCTCCCTCTGCCGGTGATCCACAAGAATAGTTTATCGGGCACCAAGGTGCTAGCCTTCCGTTCTTTTCTCCAAAAGAACCAGGGACCAATCTACAGTATTTGACTTCAAGAACTCCTTCTTGAATCAAGAACAAGGTGGCGCAAATTTGAGAATTCCCTACAAGAACTCCTTCTTGTTTTCTCCACTTTCACAAACCCTAATTTTTGGTGACTGCAAATCGAATTACCTAACTCCTTAGGCAAAGTCGATTTTTCCTCTCTCAACTCTTGGGAGCCAAAAATTCTCACTGAATGAGCTAGGGTTCTTGGAGGTGGCGATTTTCTCTCTCTCTACAAGGAGGATGAAAATTGCACAAANTCTCCATCAAATCTTTTGAATTCAAACTAATTATTTAAATTAATAAAACAATTTTATTAATCTAAATACACCATAAGAGGCGCCACCCTCTCAAACAATATTGGGGAATTTTATAATTCAATAATTTCCTAACTTTTAGGAATCTTATCTGAATTATTTTTCCCTAATATTTTAATTGTAAATAATTAATCCCCATTAATCATTTAACAATTATTATATTTAAACTTGTCCTACAAATTTAAATATTTCACAACTGTAGATTAATTAAGACAAGACTTAATGTCCCAGACATTTCCCTGTGTCTTAAATCGTGTCACCGGAGTGACCCACGAATTAACCTTAATTCGTGTCCCTTTGAAACGGTGTCCTGATCCTGCTCATGTGTGACCCAGCAGGCCCCACGTGAAGTTGGCAACAAGTCATCTACATGACCTACAAGTCGTGAGCGGACTCTATCAAGCCATCACGACTACCCAAAACACGTGAGTTATCCTTTTTACCAAAACCGACTTAACCTTAGTACCACCTTGTCATAGACCCTATTGTCACACGATATCTTGGTCATGGATTAGGCACAGGAAAGTCATCCATAATCCAAACCTCAACTTTCTCGATTTCCTGAGTAAGTCCCATTTCCCAGCGTGGCCACGCATTTCCTGGACAGACTCATCGAGGGCGCCAGTTAGATATCTCTCATTTAATGAGGGACAAAATCCCATCTTGGCCAAACCAAATTCCTCAGCATGGCAATCAACCAAACCCGTACTTAGCCCTTATGGCTACCCTGTTACGGGCAACGTTAGACTAAGCCAAAGTCTGACAACTGCAACGCCAGAATAATGATGACCTCAGGTCTAAGGCGTCGTGACAGGCGTACAGGAGAGGCAAGCTGATGACTAAACCCATGCAGGACTCTCCGGGTCATGTCCAGCAACTCGTAAGCCCTTACGTAATTGCACCATGACTCTCGTACCAGCATCTAGTGCATGCATCTCTATGCACCGAGGTTATGCTGGTCTTAGTTCATTTTCGTTCCCACGAAAACAATCGACCAGGGACAAATTTAGATTAATTATCTCATAATTAATCACGGAATGTTATCATAGTAAACATGCTAATAATATGATAACCATTAATTTATCTCCATAAATTAATCAATATGTTCAAAACATATTTATTAAAATGATTGGCCCTAGGGCACAATCTCCAACAGACTCCCACTTGCACTAGGTACAATCATTAATCAAACTGTTCCTACACTAGGAACATCCATTAATGTGTCTAATCCCCATCTGACATTACATGACCTTCATGTAAGACCTGTGCTAGGGGTCTCGCAAGAGGATTGGCAACATTATCCTCGTCTGCTACTTTACATATCTTGATATCACCATCTCTAGGTGATCATGTCTGAGTGTATATTTATATATCACTGTCGGAACATCAGTGGGGATCCAATCCCATTTGGTGTCTTCCTGTCTCCACGCGACCAACCCTTTGTTATAGAATCAGGAATCGTGCTCCTCTTGGAACCTTTCCAACTCACGATGCCACCGTTGAGGAGAAACACGTATCCATACTGCGATTTATCTTGGTAGGTTTGGAAAATGGGAACCTATGGTTACACATCAGTTCCACCATAAACCAAGAATTCATCCTTAGTTCTTCCTAAGTACTCAAGGATGCTTATGACAGCAGTCCAATGATACTCACCAGGGTCACGTTGGAACCAGCTTGTCACGCTTAGGGCAAACGACTCATCGGGTCGAGTACAAGCATGATGGATCCTATTGCCGAAGCATAAGGGATGCCACTCATGCGCCCTTGCTCAACAAGTGTCTTGGGACACTGTTTCTTGCTCAGGGTCAATCATTGATTCATCGATATGAATCCCTTCT
This sequence comes from Chamaecrista fasciculata, assembly GCA_003254925.1. Taxonomy (NCBI): domain Eukaryota; kingdom Viridiplantae; phylum Streptophyta; class Magnoliopsida; order Fabales; family Fabaceae; genus Chamaecrista; species Chamaecrista fasciculata. The sequence continues at coordinate 31,667 of QANZ01016291.1, forward strand.
TGGAGTCTCGCATACTGAACCCCTTTAGTACCTCATCCAAGTACGTACTCTGACTCAATCTAAGAAGCCTACGAGATCTATCTCTATAGATCTTAATGCCTAGAGTATAGGCAGCTTCTCCTAAGTCCTTCATTGAAAAAGATTTTCACAACCAAGATTCACAATCTCTAAGGTTGGAACATTATTTCCAATGAGCAATATGTCATTGACAAAAAGCACCAAGAACACAATCGTGCTCCCACTAACCTTCTTGTAAACACAAGGCTCGTCAGTGTTTTGTAAGAGGCCAAACTCTTTTGACTACCTCATAAAAACGATGATTCCAACTTCGTGATGCTCGCTTCAATCCATAAATGGATTTATGAGGCTTGCACACCTTTACTGGTTCCTCTGGACATACAAACCCCTCAGGTTGTGTCACCTACACATCGTCGGGCCGCCTTCCATTAAGACCTACTGTTTTGACATTTGTTTGCCATATCTCATAGTCATAATATGCGGCTATGGCAAGCAGGTTCCTAATGGGATCGGCCATTGCAACTTGGGAAAACGTTTTGTCATCCCATGACGTTGAGTAAACCCCTTTTGCAACTAGCCTCGCCTTGAAGACGTTGACGTTGCCATCCATGTCGGTTTTCTCCTTGAAAACCCACTTGCACCTTACGGCTTTTACACCTTCAGGTGCATCAACTAAGGTCCATACCTTGTTGTCATACATGGACTGCATCTCATCCTTCATGGATTGAACCCATTTCTCAGAGTTGGGATCCACGATAGCTTCTTGATAGGTGGTAGGCTCACCACGCTCCATGAGCAACACATCCTCGTTCTTAGTGACCAAAGATCCATATCTTTGAGGCTGAGAACGTGTTCTATCAGAACTTCGTTGTCCTTGTGTTATTAGAGGAGATTCCACAACACCTTGTGGCTCTTCTCTACTTTCCGTCTGCGCCTCTGAAGTGCCTTGTGTTGGAGATTGTGCCCTAGGGCCAATCATTTTCTAGATATGTTGTGAACATATCAATTAATTTATGGAGATAAATTAATGGTTATCATATTATTAGCATGTTTACTATGATAACAGTACGTGATTAATTATGAGATAATTAATCTAAACTGTCCCTGGTCACT
>QANZ01016294.1:0-17733 GCA_003254925.1 Chamaecrista fasciculata
TACTACGTAATACGTACATTTGTTATGACTTATGAGTAATATAAGGAAGAAAGTTTAAAATACCGAAATGAAATATGTAAATATATATACATATATAGTACCTAGTAATGGTAATGGTAAATGACATATATATATTCATGAATAATCATACTTGTGCCAGCAGAGAAGCATGAGGAGACATGTCCTGAGTATATAAAACCGACCCCTACACTCTTTCAACATTCTCAACCATCTCTTTCTCTTCCATGACCATGATTTCTTATTTTCATCATCAACTTTTCTTGATGAATACCTCCACCCACGTCGACCCATAATTTTATATATATATATTTGTTATATATATTGCTATGCTTTTGTTTATTTATGTTATATGTTGCACCACAGGTTCATATATATATATAGGGAAGTGGAAGAAGGAGAAATAAAGGTAGGTAGGGGAGGATGAGATATTATAGTTGGTAGCTAGATAGTGTTAGTGTGAGCGTGATGCATGTTTGAGGTAAAGAAAATTTTGAGATGGAAATGACATGAAATTACGTAGTGAAGAAAAATTGTGAAGTTGATGAAAAAGATTTTGTGTACGTGTCGAGAAGAGTGAGGTGGAAAAAGAAAATGAAGATTGAAGAGTCAATTTGGGAAGAGTGTGACGAGACATGAAACGAAGCTACTACACCCAACACTTGGCATGACTTTACTGGCACATAGTAAAAGTCCCATGCTGACTCACTCATTAAACAACAACAACAACAACACATATTATTACATTAAACAACAACAACACACACATCACAATCACACATTATGTTACGTTATGTTATGTAATGTTTGTGTCCGTGGGTTCATTACCCTGTAACACTATGTCTGCATTGCTCTTTCCTCTTTCTTCTTGGGCCGTACACGTGGCACTTTGTCACTCTTGATGGATTGGATTTTGACCCCTCGATCCATATATATCCCACTCTCACACCACAAGTTATCATACATATCTTTATCTTATTATCTGTTATTAATAAAAGGCCAAAGTACACTTTAGGTCCCATAATTTTTGCTCAAGTCTCAATTTGATCCTATAACTTTCTTTTGCACTTTTAGTTCCATGTCTTTTAATTTGCTCACGTTATAGATTTGGTCCCGTGTTACACTTTTGGTCCTATATATATCTTTGAGTCTTGATGCAAAATTGGTCTCATATCTTTGAGTTAGATGCAGAATTAGTCTTATTTAGATCAGGTGAGATTGACGGTGAAACTTTTTGTAAAGATATGAGAACAAAAATGATACGTGACTAACCAATATTAAGATGTGAAAAGAGGGGGTAACCAAGTTGAGAAGAAGGAAGGTCTCCCGCACACAAGCATGAACCTCAATCGAAGTTGAAAACTGACGATTCCCCCTGCGTGCGTAGATGAGGGCACCGAGTCTTTTTATATTTTGTGAATATTATTTTCTGATATTTATGGCTTACCTGGAAACTCCCCTTTTATGATGCTTTAAAACTTGAGCTGTTTCATATCAGAAAATAATGACATTTAAGATGTGTTTATGATTTTTAAACGTGATTATGAGTTGTTAAAACAATTTAATTCGTTATTAAACTGTTTTAATCACTCATAACTCTGTCTAACGTCTCTCTCGGCTGCCTTAATATATACGAATGTGCTTTGAGGCTCAGGTACTGATCTGACCCAACTTACTGAATTCCTATCTTCTGTTGTTTTTTGACCTTGTTGAATCAACAAGAAGAGTTCGTTTAATCATAGGGAGTACCGCTTCCAATTTACAGAGGGTTGCAGAATAAACTCTTAAGGACAGTGTCCTTCTGACGCGACTCGAACTAAATTCTATTACACAAATTCGTGCATATCCACAACATATGCAACAATCAATTGGCCAGCGACAGACCCTTAAATGAAGTACAGATCCGCGGATGATTAGTCCTTAGCCTGTTGGGCTAGGGGATACCTTGGGAGACCAAAAAAAAGTAATATGAGACTAAATTTATAACCTAAGCAAAAGATATGAGATTAAAAGTGCAATAAAAAAGTTATAGGACCAAATTGAGACCTTAACAAAAGTTATAGAATCAAAAGTGCATTTTGACCTTAATAAAATTATCAATATGTTTTTTTTGTAAATAAATGTCTTTCTTCCATGCATGTTTGCATCAGTGTGGATCAGTCTACAATCCAAATGTCCAAATAACTCCACGCAAGTATTCAGTCCAATGTCAGGCAAAAAAAGAAAAGTATTCAGTCCAATGCTATTTTTGATCTTTGAATAAGATCAGCGATTTAACATGAGTGCCAAGTGCCAAGTTAAAGTTGGTGAGTAAATTTTACAAGATATAATCTTCAAAACTTTTTCGTACTAATCTGACCTGAATTAGACCAATCTAGAATTAGATTTTAGAGTTTACTCACATTAACATTAAGTCTAAATGTAGGTAGAGTTATAAAATTTAAAGTAGAATAACTATATTTGCTCACACAAATTAAAAATAATAAATCAATTACAATCAATCAATCAAAGCCTTTCATATTAGATCAGTGTTGTAAAAACCGAACTGGATAGAGACTCGGATAAGCATTCGATTCACAGTCTGATTGGTTTAATCGGTTGAACCATCGGTCGGACCGAATGACTCAATAAACAATTATTTTTAATATATTAAATATAAATACTATATATTTTTTGTTTGTGGTTTAAGAGATGCATTTAATTTATTACTAAATACATTTTTTCATCTAAATAATATAATTTTCTCTCCACTACTAAAGATTATAGATTAAATGCATTTTTTCAAGCAAGTGAATAGACTTAATGTATCTTAAACAAGATCTAATAAGTCATAAATTCATAATAGTTAATTAAATTTAACATTTCGACCCTCAAATTTCAAGTTCAACACAAAATAGAGGAAGANTATTAGAGGCTCAACAGGTTTTTTTTTTATATGATCAAACCATTTAAGTGTTTTGACAAACCTTTTTTAATTAGTATAATCATTCATCTAATAATGTAACATTCTCATCTTAGTCCTATTAAATTTTTGCTTAAACTAATTTTTTTATCGTCTAACATCGAGTACCACACAATAAATCATGTCTTACTATATATGTGATAATATTTTTTGACTTTTCTATAAAATAATTGATAACCTTGAAACCTTTCTTCATTTTAGTTTAAATTTTGTGGCCGGTTTACACTTTCCATCATTATGTACTTATCTTTAATTTTGTATTATCATTTCCAAATACTTGAGATTTGTGACTTTTTGTATGAGATGATCTCTAAGTTTCACCTCATCTTTAGAATCAACTTGGCTTTCACTAAATTTACATTCTATAAACTTCGTTTTACCTCACTAATGTGAAATCCATATGTCTCTAATATTTAGTGAGTATATCCAATTCCATGTCATTAAAGAGGTAATGACTCAAAACAATCTTAATTTAATTTTTATGATTATAGAGAAATTCTTCGTAATTTCACATTGTGTTTTCACATAAGTTGTGACCTAACTTATCATACATATCTTTGATTGCTTGGATATAAGTCACATGAACTCATTTTTTTTAAAGCCTTGCATACTGTTTCTCTTGAACCTCTATTATAGGTTTTTTCCAAATCAATAAAAACCATACATAGGTCCTTATAAGATTTATGATATCTTTCCATCAATCTTCTTATTAGTATCTATGATTTTTCATGTTTAGTCTCAAATTAAACCCACTTAGAAACTCACTTTTAGGTGCAATTTGATCTCATTTGTTGACGACGGTTCCAACTAAACAGAGAGAAAATTACTCAAGAGTAACATATAGTTCCAAATTAGTCACATTTAAACTTGAAATGATAAAGATATGAACAACTTTACTTGTTTAACCGTGAAACAAACAACTCACTTTCGGAACTCCATTTGACCTTATTTGCTATAATGATTTCAACTAGATAAATATCAAAACGTGTCAAAATAACTTGTCACTTAACGAAGAGATATAACTACATTCAGAAGCTTGACATCAAAAGTGAAAAATTATAGAAATATGTAAGAAAAATATTAAAAAAGAAATGAAATATTTAGGACCAATTTGAAATCTACCCCGTACTTTTGGGACCAATTTGAGTATTTGACCATCTTTTTTATTTGTGGCACAATTCGGCTATTTCCCAAATCCCGGGCGTGATCAAAACGGAAGATCAACAATTAACGAGATTTCCGTAGCTTATAGCCAACTTCGTCCTTTCTTATTTCTTTGTGCTTCATTTTAGGGATCTTCAACAATCAACATTATTTTTTCCTCTCTTTTCTTCATCCTCCAATTTCGTTTCGAAATCTGAATATCTGGTTAGTTATTATTCTTTAATATTGTAAGTTTATTCTGTTCTTGTTTTGTGAACTGCTTGATTGGTCTATCGCTACCCTAATCGCAAACCCTAACCCCATAATTTGGTTTTTATTCTGTTCCTGCAGAGTTCTTGCGATGGCTAAGAGTTCATTCAAGATGGAACATCCCCTTGGTTTGTTTTCATCTATATTTTGTTTTATTTTGTTGAAATAGCATGTCTTGTGCGAGAAATCTGTTTTTGGGTTTTATAGTTTCCTAGTTAGGTTTTGATGATTTATGAAAATTTGGGTCTCGATCATCATCAACAAATCTCTGTCAAACGAAGTTCGGAATTTGATTTGCCTAACTTTATATTTTTGAGTTCTATTATTTGTCCTTTCTTGAAAAGATAAACATTTAGATAGAAGATTTTACCTAATTCAGGCCAAATTTTCCTATGCTGATTTTGTTTTTTTCTTTGTTTCCAATGAAATTTGGGTGGAACTATGATCTAGGTTATAGCATCTAAATCTAGCTTGCTCTACTTGAAGTAGTGGGAATGGGTTTAGTTGTTGATACGTGAGTTAGTTTCCATTTTTCTTGTTTAGCTGTGCTCTGAATTGTATGTTATCACTTTATCCATATTAAGTTTTCGATGTTAGTATTGATGGAAGTGCACATAAGATTTTTCTTGCCCCTCCCGCCTTCAGTCTTACATCTATTTTGTTTTCACTGTACAAATATTATATGCCAGAAAGGAGGCATGCTGAAGCATCACGCATCAGAGAAAAGTATCCAGATAGAATACCAGTGAGATTTCATTTCAGTTTTGTTGTGTGCCATTTATCTTTGATCATAATCTCACTTCTTGCTTATTGATTGGTTGATGTTCTGGTGTAGGTTATTGTTGAGAGGGCTGAAAAGAGCGATGTTCCTGAAATTGATAAGAAAAAGTTGGTTTTTTCCCCCTCTTATATAACTTGGCATATTGTGTTATCTTTTGTTTATTAACTAAATGCTACATGTTTGTTCAAAATAAAAAAACTAAATGCTACATGAAATTTGCCATTTTTTATCTTTTGAATGTCATATATTTTCCCACTGAAATAAGGGAACATTCATACTTTAACTTGGAGCTGGAATGGGTTATGAAGAATAGTTCATCTTTTCTAAAGTTTTGTTGTGGAATTAAACTACTTGCAAACCTTATGAATTGTTATTTTTTTTCTGTTCTGTTCTCAATAGTGTTGTAGGATAGGAACTAGGAAAAGGGATAAAAGACCAGAGACAGAGTTGATGATTGATCACTGTTCTGCTGAATCCTCAATCATATTTATAATTTATTAATGTTTTGTAAAGTTCACAGATCTGATATTTCATGGTGTTCAACTTTAATAACTGTTTTATTTGATTTACACTGACAGGGGTTTGTGGTAGAGGTTTTTACTGTTAACATTTACTTAGTGTGTTTTAATCTGGTTGTACTAGTTTCTAATTTTCAATCTGGCATCGATCTTAATGCGTAACCTACAAATTTGATATTTTATCTTCGATTCGACCAAAGGTGGAGAGTTTGATTTCCCACAGCCTTGTGCATGAAAGAAATAGTATCTTGCTTAATTCCACTGGCCAAAATCAGAAAAAAATGGTTGTGAAAGAGAAAATTTGGTAATAAGATAAATAACACAGAATTGGTCCTGGAAAGTTTACTCCTGGTAGATATGTGCAACAGTGCAAGTGGGCATGTTTATGTTTTACTGTGTCAATGTCAATAGTAACCTTAAATGCATCACATTCTAATGACAATCGTCTGAAAGTTCTATCATGTATTTTTGAATCTGGATTACCTACATTGAACCCCCTCTCTATCCTGTTTCATTTTGTTTTCCTTTTTATTCATTGTGTATAGTGTCATAATGTTATTATTCTCTGTAGGTATTTGGTTCCCGCTGATTTGACTGTTGGTCAGTTTGTGTATGTGGTGCGAAAGAGAATCAAGTTAAGTCCTGAGAAGGCCATCTTCATTTTCGTGAAGAACATATTACCACCAACTGGTAAGATAAAGGAGGTTTTATTTTTCTTTATCGTTACAAAGAAAGCCTTTAGAGGCTCTTATACGTAGAGTTGACCAAATAGAAAGAGTTCAATAACTAGAAAGAAAACCAAAGAAAACAATAATTGATCCCGCTTAGTTGGAAAAGGCTTTTGTTGTTTATTTTTCTTAATCCTTTTGTTTAAAAGGTGGTTGTTCTCTTGTTACTTTGCGATCTTAAGCAGTGGATTTATGTTTGATGCAGCTGCTATAATGTCTGCGGTTTATGAGGAAAATAAGGATGAAGATGGATTCCTTTATATGACCTACAGCGGGGAGAACACGTTTGGAATGATGATGATCTGAAAATATAACCTTGCTGTGATCTTGTGAATACATCTTTCAAGAAGAATGAATATTGGGAAGAAATTAGATTAGATGTAAATTCTCTCGTTTTTTTTTTGGTCAGAAAATTCTCTCGTTTTTAACCATTTCTCTTTACGTTTACAATCTGATTGTTGGGCTTTCTTTTCTCTTGAACATTGAAACTTGTTCGATAACCAAAGTTATGTTTTTATCATCTGTCATTGGAAGTACATTATTATGTTTGAGAAAGGTTCATGGTATATAATCAGCATTTCTTTTTCAAGAAAATTTAACTTTTGTTATTTGAATTTGTACGTAATTTATGATTTAGTTTAGTTTTTGAATAATGAAAATACATGAATTTGTTTACAAAATAATGACAAATGTCAATAGGTTATTCTTTAGAGATGTTTTCTAAACTTGACATTTTTAAATGTTACATTTGAATGTTTAATGTACTATTCATTAATAATAATTTGAAGAACATATCTAAATTTTTTCATTCATCCATTTAGAGGCTCGACCAAGATTAGAGAGGTATGAACTGTGAATGTCAGAAGATATAACCATGATAATTACTCATTTTTATACTTATTTAAGATTTATTTTCTTCTTTCTCTTCAAAAAAGTGAGTTGTGACAGCGACAAGATTAACAATCATGATAATTACAATGAAGACCATACAGGATTAGGATGATATTGGTTTTGTCTAATTTAAAATAGTTGAGTTTCATCTTTTTTAAGAGTATTATCATTGACTCAATATATAGGTATTAAAAAGTAGATTCTCTATCATATTCATTAGAAATTGTGACTGTAAATTAATCTAAAATCAATGGTATTGAAAGTTGAGTATGGTAAACAAAGAGATCATATTCATAATATCTACGAAACACCAAACATATGATAAGGCAAGAATCATCCTGTATTAAAAGTTAAAACCCTAAACTAGTCAAATATGACCCAAAAACAATACTGCAGACACACTGAACGAGGTGTGTAATAGTGTTCTGACAGAATCTATGAAAAATATAAAAACAAAAGACTATAAAACAGCTGAAATAATGCATATTTCTATGTTTTCTATTCATAATCTGTGAAATAGAGAGATGAGAGATGGATTGGGAATCACTTAGAAGTCCTCTTCTGGTATTGATTCTTGACCCATTTAAGTCCAGCAGAAGTACCACTTTTCACTTTCATGGCACTCACAACTGCTGCAGCTTTAGCTTTGTCTGCACCAACCAAAGCTGCTGCTTTTGCTTTGTCCATTCCTGCTGATGCTTTTGCCTTAGCATCTCCCATCTTGCTGTTGCTGCTGCTATGATTCTTTGAATGCTCATTCTCGTCATCACTTCCAAACCCTCCTGAACCCCATTGATCTGCCCAATTTGGTGCATTGCTTCCCATGTCTTCTTCTCAGGAACTGATCAGTTAAAGTATGAATTAGTGAAGTAGTTGATCCTAACTGTTCAATGTATAAGTATAAAACAAAGTATGATCAATCAAAGACTCCTTCTAATAACAATAATCATGATTAATTAAAAAGTAAAAACAAAAAACAGATGGTCACAGTATTGACAGATCACCTAAATATACAATTCACTCTTTTAATCTTCGAAGAATTAAAGATTGTTAGTTTAATCTTCAAGGACTACAATTGTCAAGTCGATAATTCTTCAAGGAATAAATTGTTTGTTTATTTTATTATTAATTTTGATTTTTAAGATTTGAGACCATGACCACGAATTCGCGATTTGGACTGCAAAAAACTATAGTCAAAATACCGAGTCAGTCTACAACGCATTTGGCATATAGATTGTGACAGTCAAATGTGAGAAATCATCGCGATTTTCGTATAATTTTTCATCACGAGCGAAGATTCAGGCCATTTTTTAATGGATCGGATCTATTAAGTATTATTAACTCGATAACAATCTCAGGTTTGAAGTCGTCGCTTACAGTAAGTCGAGATCCGCAATCGTGAACTAAATCAACTAATAGTGTCAGGTTACACGGCAAAATTTAGATCAAGCGAAAGAATTAGAGAAAAACATACGAAAACAAGAATTACAGACACACCGACATACGATTTTTCAAAAAAGCGAAGATTAGAAAGAACTGTTGAAGAATACGTAGAATAAAAGCGTAATAATCAGCAAAAGAAAGTAGAAATCAGAGGAAGGTAAAAGAAAGAGAGAGAGAGAGATTACCTTGGTACGGAGGGCCCAGAGGAATAGAGCGAATCTGCGATTGATTGATTGATCGAGAGAAAGCGAGAAAATGTGAAAGGCGTTTTGGGGAAAACAAAAGAAAAGTAAAGTAATAGTAATAAATGGAGTGGGAAGCTAATTGCGTATTTTCTTCAATTCGTTGCTAATTTGCTATATATCATATCATCTTTGATTTTGATTCCTTTTTCCATGCGCAATTCTATAGTATATTGCATATGAATTATGACCTAACTTATATTATTGCTATCAAGTTCTTTAATCAATATTTGACACGTGGCAAAAATTTTATATATGATCAATCATGATAGGGAGAGAGAATATTAAACATCATTTTTTTGCATGACGAAGAGAGAGAATGTAATCAAGACTTATGATTGGTGGAACTTGATATAAGTCTTATCCATTTGTGAAAATCACATTCCCACGCCTCATTGGCTACGAAATCTTACTGTTTAAGATACTTGTTATCTTTTGCATTTAAGTCCCGCATTCTAACAAGTCTTTATTATCCTTTCTGCTGCTCACGTCACGGGTAATTAATGATTTATTAATTGGTATCCTCCATTTATCATTTATTTTAAATTTTTTTTGTTAAAATTTTATTTCGATCCAGAGACAAAATTTTACTTTGGTCTTATGCTTTTCTCTTTTAAAAAAAATTGGGTGTAGTGTGATATATTTTTACAATTTTTCACTTTTAGTTTTAAAGTATTAATTTGTATATTTTTTTTGTTTTAAATTCGAATGAGTTAAATTAATAATTACGAATTATATTTATCAAGTCATTTTCTATTCAATCGGAGTCATTAATAAACGAGATTAAAATAAACTTTAAAAATTTCTATTATTTCATAATTAAAATAGTGAAATTAGTCCTATTTATTTTATTTTAAATTTAAATACAATAAATTTAGAGTTATAAATTATTTTTAACGAATTTTTATTCTACTAAATTCAAGATATTCACAAAGGAGATCAAATATGCAATAAAAATGAATGTGAGACCAAAAACTAAAAATAAAAAGGGAAATTGCATTTATATACATAGTTTAAGATGGATAAATGCAATTCTCCAAAAATAAATATAACCCATATATAAAGGACCAGCATAAGTTTTTAACCAAGTAGTTTTATTTGAAAATTAAAATGGCCATATCGTGTTAACAAAGATTGAAATTTTAGGTTTTAAATTAATTATTAAATAAGAAAATGTCAACAGCTGGAATAGCTCAGTTGGTTAGAGCGTGTGGCTGTTAACCACAAGGTCGGAGGTTCAAGCCCTCCTTCTAGCGTTATTTAATGTTTTGGGCTTCTATTTTAAACTCCAAGCATTATGCACTTTTTGTTTTTGCCCACCTCTTTGCCAGTTTGTACAAGGCACATAAATTATGGATCCCCAAAATAGTAAACATGCAAAAACAGTGTATTAAATTAACGCCTCTTTGGATTTGTGTTGATTACCATTTGAGTGACTTTTGGGGTTGAGTTGATTTTTAATTTTGAATATTCTTTGAGTAATTTGTTGTGAATGGAAATTTTAAGGTGTGAGATCATTTAGAAATTTCCATTCACAACAAGAGTATGTGTGCTTGAGATGATCAAAATACTCATACTTAACGGGATTATGAAATTTTACTCTGAGTATAGGTTTGGATTTTGATCAAACTTGAATGGGTCTAGGTATGGTAATATCATACCCGTACCATACCCATCTACCAATAATAATAAACTTTTATTTTTATATATAAAAAATATGATATTTTTANAGAATTTGTTAAAAAAAAAAGACTAATCATTATTAATGAAAATGAATACATGATTCACACCAAACAAAATAAAGTTGACTAGCTAATTAAGAAATGGGAGTTGAAAATTAGTAATGAAAGATGCGCGGATATAAAGGTGGTATATTTTATACTGGTAGTAGCTAGTATCTTCCCTTCAAGCTTCCTGTTTATCTGTTGACTCTGACTGAGTGATAATCTCACATACATTCTTTAAATTGCACAATGAGATTCGTTTTCAAGTTCTTAATTTTTTATAATTATATATATACAGGTGAAGTGTGAATCCACTGAATTTTGAGTTAATTTCAATCAAACATAATTTGAAGAAAAATACATGATATGGGTGTTTTCTGGATGAAAAGTAAACGGTTCAAAGAGCACAAATATATGACTCAAAATATAACTGTGGGATTGTAATCCTCCAGATCATCGTCATATATTGTAGAAAAACAACCCATATATATGAAAAAAAAAATCGCTAAAATGGCTTTACATGACAAATATGTGACGAAGCCATGACATCCATATTGATTCTGAATTTCTGATCGATGCACACGGTCACTGCATGGATTCAAAGATATATATATGTTGGATATTATTATAAAATAATAATAATTAAAATTAAAACATGTAATTAAGGCAAAACACAACGTTGGTATTTGTATGAGTGTATTGTTTTTTTGTAACCGTTGCCTTTTTTATGGTGATTAAAAGCAATTGAATGCATAATGAAAAGTAATTATAATATATGTGTAAACGTTGGAATTTCATACATTTAGATATATGGAGCCGTTGGGATTAATAAAGGCAATAAAAAAGACAACTTAATATATATTATATCTATATATAGATATGAGCAAAGTTCATGATATGGGGTGGTGAGATGTGTGTGCGGCATAAAGAGGAAAAGGCAGTAGAGTGATGTTCATGATGTAAAAAAAAATAAGTTATGACACATACATATGTTTTGTATACTTGGATGGAGAAATGGTGTGGGGGACAGAGTCCTATCTATCACCTTTGTGCAGAGGTGATAGATCAAACAGGCGAGTACTGGGCTGTTGTATCCTGGAGGTAACGCGTCAGTGTACCCAATGCACCGGGTGATATGACTAAATCAACCCGTGGGAGGCGTGAAATTACCTTAAAGAAAGCGAGATATCCGTGCCTCAGCCCAGGACCACGCATTTTATTTACTAACATTTTTTCTGTGTTTAGTTGTTTCTCTTATTTTCAGGTAGCAACTCCAACAATATATATATATGTTAATAATTCCTCAAAAAGAAGTAAAGAAAACAATTACATACACTATAAGAAAGAAGTACGTATTACGTATAACAACCTTGTGTATCTGTCATTACACTTTTACACCTTGCTCTCCAAAAACGCCAAAAACCACACCGTTTGTAATTTTCCCCTTTTTGTACACCTCTAATAATAAATAAATCTTATTAGTATTATTATATAGTTGGAGACACGTCACAGAGTTAAAGACGTGGTAGCAATATATATATATAGAAATTAATGGAACCTAGCAGAAACCACCCCACCTGAGTTAATTTGCAGCTTCCATGCATATTGCATACGTGCTTAGGTTTAGCTACCTTACCTAGCTACAATAATGCACGATTAACATTACCCTCCATTCATTTTTCTTTTCCCTCTCTCCTTTTTCGTTAAATTATCTTTATCATTCTCATTCTTTTAGAGGTGTCAAAGTGATCGAGCAAACCCGGTTCCCCACAAGCCGCGGCTCACGTGAGCCAAAAACATCAAGCGAGTCAGGTTTTGTCAACCCGACTTAGTGAGTCGGGTTGGCTTACTTAACCCACCAACCAGATTTTTTTTTCATTTTTTTTAAATTAAAAATATTTTTCATATATAAGAAATTTAAATTCAACAACAAATTGCATTTTATGACTTAAATATTTTAGTTTTTAGGTATCAAATTTTAAATTTTAAATTTTTCATATTTTTTTCCTTTTTTAAATAAAATGGGTTGATTCACCAACTCGCCAATTCACCCGAGTCAGCCCGCCACTAGCCGCGAGTAAAGTGAGTCAGCCCACTCAAGCTATAATTTTCCATGAGTCAAATTTTCTCAACCCAACTCGCCAAATTGGCGAGCAAAACGAGCCAACCCACCGAATTTTGCTCGTTTTGACGGCTTTGCATTCTTCTCATCTCACGTTTTTATACATAAGGCCAAAGTGTAAATTTACTCTCTTATCTTTTGGTCAGATTGCAAATCAAACTATCATCTTTGTTTTTTTTTTTACAAATTTGATCTTATATCTTTCCAAAAGGTAACACCGTTAGTCCTATCTTAAATTTCGTCCATCTCCCTTCGTTAGGCATTACATGGACAACTGACTTGGAAGAGAGAGAAAACTGAAGTGGGAACCAAAATTGCAAAATAAGAAAGATATAGGATCAAAATTGCAACTTACCGTAGATATACGAGATTAACATTACACTTTAGCATTCAGTTCGCTACTTCGCCACATCAGCATGCCACGTCAGCGCTAACGGAGAAAGAGAGATGGAAATGGGGGTGGGGCTAACAGTGAAATTTTTTTTAAAGATGTGGGATAAAAAAATGAAAAAAAAAAAACAATAGACTAATTTTTAACCAGACTAAAAGATAAGAAACTAAATTTGCACAATAGGCCATATATATAATGTCTATTTATATACTAAAGAGGATTATATGCCATATGTTTAGATTAGTACATGGTTCTCAAAATCGAGAATTAAATTGTCAAATCAATAAAGTTGAGATTTTATCTACTAAAAATTTTGTTAAATCGCTCATAAAATCCCACACTACTAAAATTGAGTTAAACTCGGTCAAAGTCGAATAAAATCAGTAAACGCATGATTTTAAGATTTAAAACTAGATTTTGACAACTATAACTCTTGTTTCAATCACTTTTTAATTTGTTAGTTTGTTTTCTTTTTGCCTGAAAATCAATATAGAGACAAATCGGATGAGATAAAAAGAGAAATGTCGAAGACCTATTTATATATTCAGGAAGAAATAATTAAGTAGCCAGAGACCAAACTACAAAAAGTGATCCTAATTAAATGAATTGAAATCATATATATATAGTTATATATAGAGCTATCTGATTTGTTTATAATATAGTCATAGACCATCCAAAATTCCAAACCTAATGTTTACCTTTTAAAATTTATCTTCTCTTTTAACTAAATTTAGTTATTGTCTGAAGCCATAATAACTAGCTACTAATTAACTCTAATGACTCAAGTTTTTGGGCTTTTGTTTTTCCTGGGTTTGATTAATTAGATCGATATATGTATATATATATAGCAGCATAATTAATCAATCATATACAAACCTCACCAACTACATATATAAAACTTGCATTGCTGCACCTGCATACGATCTATCTAATATACTGAAATATATATATATATATATATACACAAACCAGAAAGCTTTATTATCCTGCTCCGCAGAAACACATTATTTAAACACATCTTTCGGGGAAGAAGCATGATATATATAAATATAGAGTGGTTCTGGAATTTATACTGAGTTAATAGCTCAAATTTCAACTCATGAATAATCGAAATATATAATTTGATCTCTTAAATATCAAAATCGTCAACTATTTGATCTCTAGTCAAATTCAAGAAAAAAAATACAAATTCAATAGTCAAAATGAACAAATTCAATACAAATTTAGGGAAAAGAAATATAAAATTAATTAAAATTTAGGGACTAAATTGTCACAAGGATCAAATTAAATCGTTGACAATAACTATGATAATTTAGGGAGAAAATTGTTTATTTTGATTATTTAAGAGACTAATTTGTTAACTCTCTATATAAATTTAGAGACTAAATAATATGTTTTCTTTCAATTGACACAAATATATGGGTAAGAAAGAAATATAATAACTGAACAAAAAAAAGTTAAATATGTATAATTGTATATCTATATACCTGGATAAATTGGGGAATGAGGATCGAGGTTGAAAGAGATGAAGGAAATGAAATGGGAATATAAAATTGAAGAAGAAGAGAAGAAGAATGAGATATTGACGCGGCTCAATTAAACTACATGGCTAAGTACTTTTGATATTCATATATATATGTATATGTATGTATATTAACCATGTCTTCAAATTGAGGCACGCCAATACCTTCATTTCCTTAATTTGTTCTTCTCCTTCAATAATTTCTGTTCTTCATCAATTCTTCTTCATGATGTGCAGCAGCTAGCTTATAAATATATATATATATATATATATATATTGTCTGAGATCTCATTTCAATGGGTGCGGTATGATATATATAATGAATGAAGCCAATTAATAAGATGATTGAATCATCAAAAACGGCTTATTTGAGTGCTTATGTATGCACTGTTTGACTACCCTCTTTCTTTCCCCATTTTCCACGCAACCAAACACGCCTCTAACGTATGCAGGGACCAGTTTTTGTGTTTGCATTTATGGGTTTTTGGGTTTGTCTATGATCTCCTTATTTTCAGTGTCATTTGCACTTCAATTTCTTTCTTCTAAAGTTTATAAATTTAATATTATTTGTTATAATTTATTAGAGTTTGTTTCATAGTTAATAGAGGCCTAAAGGATACGTAGCATCTAGCCATGGCATGCCATCCACCCACTCTTCCCTCTCAAATTAACCAAACTGCCCTTCCAAGCTGCAATAATCCCACCAAAATATATAATATAGTGTTATGAAGAAAAAAGTCAATAAAATTTAGTTAAATTATTTCCTGTAATAATAGAATTCATTATATATATCTAAGGCTTCAATTTGGTCCCCTAACTTTTGAAAACGTCTCAATTTGGTCTCCTAAATTTTTTTGTCGCAATTTTGGTCCTCTAACTTTCAAAAAAGTCTCACCGTTGGTCCTAAGTGCACTTCCAAGTCATGAAAACGTCTCCTCATAATGGTCATTTTTTAATCCACTTCACCCATATTTGTCACATCTTCAGCCAACTCAGCCTTCCAAATTAGCACTAACAGTAGATAATGGATGGAAAAAGTGCACTTGGGACCAACGATGAGACGTTTTCAAAAGTTAGGGGACCAAAATTGCAACAAAAAAAGTTAGGGGACCAACTTGAGAAATTTTCAAAAGTTAAGGGACCAGAATTGCAACAAAAAAAGTTAATGGACCAAATTGAGACCTTTGCAAAAGTTAAAGGACCAAAAGTGCACTTAAGCCTATATCTAAAAACACTTGTGTTTCAAGTTTCAACCAAATTTTGTTAAGTGAAAGACTTAGGTAAAGTTCCTTATATCTTTGCTATAAGGTTCCCTAATAAGCATTTGACACGTGGCAAAATTTGATGCATGACCAATCATGGTAGAGAGAGAATATTAAACACACTTTTTTGCATGACCAATCATAAAAGAGAGAGAATGTAAATCAAGCTTTTGATTTAAGATGTTTTGGGAGTGAGGTAACTTAGGGGTCTAAAACATTAATTGTGAGTTTAATTAATGAGTGTGGTGGGGCGGGTTGTGGTTTGGGATAATTTGAAATGTTAATACTTTTTTACTTTTCTTTTTAACTTTGTTATATTTTCAAATTTTAAAGATCTATATATATTATGGGCAAGACTTACATATAATTCTTTATGTATTTGCTAAAAGGTTCCCCATCGAAAATATAGCACGTGACAAATTTATTTTGTATGACCAATCATAGTAAAAAGAGAGTATTAAAGACACTTTTTAATATAACCAATAATTGATGAGAGAGAATGTAATGAAAATTTGTGATCGGATGAACCTCATAACAATCATATAAGGAACTGTATACAAGTTTTTTTTTTTTCATATATCCCCTATTATAATATTNTAACGGAAAATTACACAAGTACTGCTTCTGTTTAACGGCGAAACACACAGGTACTTTATGTGCAACTTTTGAAACCACACGTCATAAGAGTGAATTAGGCCAAACCACAGGTACCTTTCCTGTATTTTACCCTTATTTTTTTATTAAACTTCCAATCAATGTGGTGGTTTATCGAGAGTAAATCTTTTATAGTGTGCATTTTCTGCAGTGTAGAGAGAGAATGGAAGAGTTAGAGAGAGAAGTGTGAGTCCCACTATTATTTTCTCTCTAACTCTTTCTTTCTCTCTACACTGTATAAAAATGCACAAAAATAATACTGCAAAAGATCTAGATCTGTGGTTTATCTAGTCCACTCACACCCACTCCTTCCCACCCCTTCCTATTCCATATATAACCCCTCCCATCTTACTCTTTTAAAAATTTTCAATCAAACCCTTAAAGCTACTTTTTAATTTAAATAGATTAGGTCTATGACAAACTTACTTTAGTTTTTTATAGTATAATTTCCATTCGTTGGAAGGAAAAAAAAGAAAAGAACAAAGTGTCATCTCATAAAACAAATGAACTTGATCTTGGAACAAGATGGATGAATGATTGGGGATTACTTCAAATAGCAAATATTGTTTTATGAAAATTGGAATTGACATGTTGGTATAAATAAACTACTTAATATTGATACTGTTAAATTCAACTCAATGGTTAAAACTAAAATAAAAATATAATATTAGGAAAGGTTGATCTAAATGATAAACGACTTGGTATTATTTAAGTAAAATTTTGAATTTTAAACACTGAATATAATTATTCATGTTAAGACACTCTCTCACTATAATCAAATATGTGATGCATGTAACCACATAAGTATAGTTTAGTGATTCCTCACTTGATCCCTTAATTAAGTGGTGGAGGTTCAAATCTCACGTTTAAATATGAAAAATATTATATGGTCAGTCGTTTACCTTTAAGTGAAAAACCCAAAAAATACGTGATGCATGTTGAATCTGAATTAATGGAAATAAAATCCCTAAACACCAAGTGAAAAAAAAAATATAAAAGCCGATGCATGTTGAATCTGAATTAATGGAAATAAAATCCCTAAACACCAAGTGAAAAAAAAAA
>QANZ01016294.1:18020-56005 GCA_003254925.1 Chamaecrista fasciculata
CTAAAGCTCACTCAATTTATTTTATTTTATAAAAAAATTTGTTTGATTTACATAAAATTTATTATATTTAAAAATCTATCTAGCTATATATGTGTTATGTTGTCTTTATTTGATGTCTTTATATTATTCTTGTAACGTATTCTATTTCAATTTAACACAAAAAATTGAAAGACTGAATTATTAATTTTAATTGTGTGTACATAATGTTTGTATTTTTTATATATTAAAAGTAATTAATATTTATTATTTATTTTATTATATGGTTCGACTGATCAAACCGTGAACCGAACACTTGTCCGAGTCATTGAACGGTTCGGTCCTGATAACATTGCCCTAAAATTCAATTATTATCAACAATTTGATCTCTATGACAATTGAACCCTAAATTTAAATTGATATAATTTTTTAGAGTAAATTACACTTTGGTACCCTGTGGTTTGACCCCATTCCACTTTGGTACCCTGTGGTGTAAAACGTGACACTTTGGTACCCTGAGGTCTCCATTATTGTTATCCTTTTGGTACCCTGAACAATTTTTCCGTTAGTTTTAGACGAAACTTGGCATGTGACATGCATGTGGGCTCACTAAAAGTGAAATTTGTCCAATATTTTGCCACAGTAATAAAGATCAAACGCATGCTTTTCGAAACCTAACTTTGAATTCTCTCAAAACTTTCTCAGCATCCAACACCGAAATCATTCAAAATTTCTGAAAAACATATGTTTGATCTTTGTTGTACGAAATTGAGTTTTAGTGAGCCCATGTGATGGTCACGTGCCAAATTCTATCCAAAACTAATGGAAAAATGGTTCAGGGTACCAAAAGGATAACGGTAGAAACCTCAAGGTTCTAAAGTGTCACATTTTAAACTACATGGTACCAAAGTGGAATGAGGTCAAACTATAAGGTACCAAAGTACAATTTACTCTTTTTTTATCATTGAATTTTTATTTTTTAATATTTTAATTTAATCAAAGAACTATAATTGATGATTGTAATATTCTAAAGATTGAATTTATATTTCAATTATTCAGAGAATAATTTATGAATCGTTATAAATTCAATGAACAAAAAGAATGCTAAACATGACTTTTTTATTTTCAAACGGTTACTTAACTGGTTCGATACATACTTGTTATTAAACTTGCTGGTATCTAAGTTAGTGACATTTCTTCTTCTTTATAGAACGTAGCCATAGAAGAGGATTTTAACTTTTCTAAAATATAAGCATAGGTCCTTAATTATGGATAAATTACTGGAAGATGACGTGGAGACAGAGTGAATGGAAAAGACAGTGTTTAATATCTTTTTGGCCAAACAATGTTTATTATTAATTTGGTGATATTACTACAAAGAAGGAAATTGACTAGGGAATATTTTAACTAAATTTTATTAAATGTAGATTAAGAATGAGCTTGGATCCACTGCAGTAAGTTTTCCTGAAGTGGGCCTGAAGTGTGAAACATACATCCCAAAATTCACAGTTTCCAAGTCAAACTGCCTAACATTTGCCAAATTGTAAAACTGCCTAACATTTCTGTACTGAAGCCTGGTTCTTCTTTGTGCTTAGCTTCTTGCAAAAGTTCTGATATATATTTCTTCTTTGAGTCAGAGCAGAGTCTTTAAAAGTTAAAACGATTTCCAAGTCATTCCCAGGTCAAGCTTCATTTCCCGCTCTTCCTCCGATGTAATGCCATAATAGAACTGTGTTTTGCAGGAAACAAAATGATTATATCATTGGTGCATGATAGCTTAGTAGCCATTGTCATTAGGGTTCATCGTTGAAATATTATTAAGTTGAAAACTCGATCTTGAAAGATTATTGAGTTGACAATTTAATCACTGAAAGATTAAAATATATAATTTAATTCCTAAAAAATGCAAACAATATATTTATTTGTCCTTAAAAGAATTAAGGGTAAATTACATTTTGGTACCTTGTGGTTTGACCCTATTTCACTTTGGTACCCTATAGTTTGAAACCTGACACTTTGGTACCCTGTGGTATTCTTCATTAACACTTTGTTACCCTTAGGAGCTATTTTGTAATTTTAACCATAACAAATTTTGCAAAAATTACATACTGACCCCTAAAAATTTTCAAAAAATTACAAATAGGTCCCTGAATACATATTATCTAGGGATTAAAATGAAAACTTTAAAATTTTTTGGGGTCAATATGTAATTTTTGCAAAATTTGTTATGGCTAAAATTACAAAATAACTCCCAAGGGTACCAAAGTGTTTATGGAGAATACCACAGAGTACCAAAGTGTCAGGTTTCAAACCACAGGGTACCAAAGTGAAATAGGGTCAAACCACAGGGTACCAAAGTGTAATTACCCAAGAATTAAACAGTATATTCGTTAGTCAATGAAAAGAATTAACGAGTATACTATTTGATTCTTTTAAAAAATAAACTGTGTATTTCAATATTTTAAAGACCAAATTATCAACTTAGTAATCTTTCAAGGACCAAATTGTTAGTCTTCGCAAAGAACAAGGGACAACATAAATGAGTATTTCTCCTAGCTTCAAACATTTAACACAATAATAGGTTTTACGGCCGCGGCTGTAGAATATGATGTGTAATTATAAAGATCATTTGTCATCCGACATGTAATTCTTATGTTTTCTTTAATTTTGGTCACTTTCTTTCACTATGTATAATCTATTTGTAATTTACAAGTCCGAAAATACTAGAATATCATTGTGTTAATGAGAGAACATTGTTGTAGCTTTAGAGTTTGCCTGGTATTTAATGACATAATTTTTTGTTAATTTTCATCTTTTAATGCCATTTAATTGCAAGCAATTGAGCTGCTGAGATCTATGTGCTTAATGTACTTGCAGAAGTAATCCAAGTAATATCTCTTAATAGTTTTCATCATTTCCAAGATATCTTGAATTTGCTTTTCTATTTTCTGTTTTATCCTCAGTCTCATACCCTTTTGTTTTCATCTAGCCAGCAATCTAGTATTATTTTGTGTTAGTGTGTGTCTATCATTTTGGCACTTGATGATAATCATTAATCTGAAAATCTGAAGGAAAACAAACTAGGTGATGTGTCCACAAAGAATGCAATTCAAAAGTCCGAAATTGATGTGAGTGGAGTTAAAGCATTAGTGTATAAGTATATTAGTAATCTATAATAGATGAAGCTGCCCAGCAACCTTGCTTATTCTTAGACATATGTACAATTTATCCTCTCTCTTGCAATTCTCTTTTGTGCCTTTTTAGGCCTACAGGGTTGTGTCTTATATTATGGGGGCAATATTTGAGTTTGATCAATCCTAGGTCAGTGCTCCTCACTAAGTACAAGGCCTGGTGTTGTTGAATACACCTTCATAAATGTCTTTACACTAAGCTGAATCAACAAAGTCTTATGGAATACCCCTCATCTTATAAATGGCAGCCACACCATGACCACATAGTATTCGAGTCAAGTCCCAAGCATATATAACATGTGCATGTCCTCTTATTTAGATCAACAACCTTTATTTTCGAAGGACTTTGCACTTTAAACCTCCCATCTCCCATCATAAAACATATGTAATTCCTGGACTCCTCGTTTGATCTCTCTAACTTTATTTAAATCCTCAAACATATCGGTCCAAAGTATTTATTCATTTCTGCTTTCTTCGTTACATACCTTTAGAAAAAATATAGTATACGTTATTTAGGAAAAATGCACATAATTTAGCCACATAGAAAGAAATAACAAAGTACCTTTTCATGAACATACGACTAACTATATCGCATAATGTGATTATTAACTTGTCCCGTGCCTCCAAAATGAATGAGTAAAATGTCTCTGTAATGTTACTACTCAAAAAAAATGTCTCTGCAATGTTATTTTGCACAATGTCACATTTATCATAGGTCATAAATGCATGTTTACTCCATAAATGAGGTAGAAACTTGTTCAACCAATTGTAAGCATCTATATTGAGCTCCTTCAACTAATTCATGTACTGATCAAAAAAGTGTTTTGTTGTAGTTCTACTAGCATTCCACATTGAATCTTTTAAGTTTCACCCCTTGTGTTTCAACTTAAAGTTGGCATATAGATGCCTAACACAAAACCTATGATGACAACCCAAACTTTCTAGAACTTGTATCAAACCCTGAAACACATGTATATTAGGTGAAAGAAGTCGCTAAATAAAAGTAAATTGAATAAGGAACAAAATTAAATCAAATTTCACATATGAGACATTATAACTCAACCAGCAACATAATCAAACAATAAATGGTCTTTCACATAACATTAACCCACAATTAGTAGTTGGTGTATAAAATAAATACTATAAATGAAATTGTATTAAAATTAATTTATCAATGTTACCACTATTAATTTCCATGATTGACCATTTTTGGCTTTTGATATCAAATGCCAATTTTAAATGATTATAGGACTAAGTGTTGAATTTTGAGCAAGTTTGCCCAAAAATCTAACAAGTAAAATTGAACAATTGTCTTCTCCATGCCCATCACCATTGAGTTCCACAATCACCTTCAAATTCTTATTTGTGTGCCAAACTTCATTTACTGTCGTTTTCTTAGTTGTAATTTCTTGAGTAGTAGTGTGTACCTATGTATACATATATAAAATACTAAAGTTAGCATATGCAATTTGAGGTTAAGTTTAGAAATTGATAAAACAAGTACAGAATCAATATAACATTATTTTCACTTATTATTTTGACAAACAAGGGTTCTTCAAATCTCTGTGGTGGAGTTCCAATAACATTTGAGGTATCATGTGGATCATTTTCATTTTCGTGGTTAGAAGATTAAGAAAATGTCTCTAGAATGTTGTTTTGTTGACTCCATAATTCCTTCAGCAATGCTTCACTTGAGTTCTTGCATTTTCATCCCATATTGCAACACTAAGTGCTGCAAAACTAAACAAATATTTCCTAACAATTCAACTATTCTAAGTACAAGTTTGATGAGCACACAGAGAAGTACTTACCTACCAAGTACACCATATATACATACATACATACATACATATATATATAAATCCTTCCTTCAAAGTTATAACAATTTTCTACTATCTCTTCACATTTTTGTCTTTCATCTGGGTCAATAGAATTTTTAGCTGTCCACATTTTATCAACAAGAAAACTACATATCGCACTAAAACATTAAATAATTAACTTAGTATCAATATATGTTTTACTCTCCATGTAAAGAGGACATAAAGACATGAACAATATAAAATAAGTTGATGAATTATGTATATATATGACCCAATTAACAGCGAAGCATAAATGGAATGCATGAAAAATGCCTTTAAAGCATGCCCCAAAATGTTACCAAAACAGAATATGCCAAATAAGCCATTATAAATAATGAAATAACATTAAGAGAATATACAAATGCTAGAAAACAATGCTCAAAACGCTGCCATAACAGAATGGACACTTTGGACAGTAAAAATATAAATAAAGGCATGAACAAGCACTTCAAAAAGGTCCAAAACGTAGTTAATTCTGGTTGAGACATTTAGGCAGCGTAACAACAGTGGAATGCATGGAAAATGGCTTCGATACATGTCCGAAATGCAGCTACATCAGAATGCACACTGACCATAAAAAAAAAAACAATTAAATGCATGACCAAGCACTTTAAAACTCATTCAAAACATCATCAAACCATATAAGAGTCTTTGAACAATGAANAGTGTAACAACAGTGGAATGCATGGAAAATGGCTTCGATACATGTCCGAAATGCAGCTACATCAGAATGCACATTGACCATAAAAAAACAATTAAATGCATGACCAAGCACTTTAAAACTCATTCAAAACATCATCAAACCATATAAGAGTCTTTGAACAATGAAAGCACATGAAAATGCAATTGGAAGGACTTGGGAATATGGACTAAAACATGGTTAAACCAGAATGCACATCTTTGACGGTAAAAAAAATGCATCAACAAGCACTTGAAAACATTCCCAAAAGATTGTATAACCAAAAGAGGCACTTTGGATAGCAAAAACATATTGAAATGCATGAAAAAGGAGCTTAAAAACATGCCCAAAACATCGCTAAACCCGAAGGCCCAATTTTGACAGCAAAAGTAACATTAGGAAGCACACAGAATGACTTGAAAATATGTCTAAAATATTACCAAATATGCACTTGTGACAGCATAAATGCTTATAACATGCATGAGAATGTTTAAGGTTCCCTTACTAATACCCACTTTTTTTCCATTGATAGAATATCTAACTAGATGATCACAAAAAATGGTAGAAAACTTGATGCAACACAACTAGTTTATAACAATCATAAAACGAGATTATGTGATAACCAACATAGATCCACAACCTTAAACAATAATTAACATTGCAAAAGAAAGAATTGGAGGTATGGATTAACCAAACCTAACAAAACAGAGATACCCAAATTTCAGACAAGTGAAACTAGATGTGATATTCATTGATCAAAAATTTAGAATATCAAATGCATAATGAATCCGACTTACAATTTCAGGATAATGAAAGCAGCTCCTATTCCTCATATCAGAAGAGAATGCAAAATCATAGTTTCCATTATCTAAAAAAATAATAATAAAATAAAAATATACAGCACAACTTAAATTAAAGCAACAAATGCATTAAATTAATTCCACTTTATGTAAAGATTTTAAACTCATTCAAATTCCTTTAGGGTTGATAGTAGGAGAAAGAAGAATTGTAGCAGTGTTGAGTGACACTCATACAAGTATATGTCTATCTATATTGTCTACATGAATAGTGACACTCATATAAACAAGCTAAGTATGTGTCTGCACTGCCTTGCCTTACCATGCATGAAGATTGCCTCTCTCTCTCACATACACAAATGAGAAATAACATTGACAATCGGGGTTGGTGTCAATCAATTTCCAAGCAAGGCAATAATAACATTAATGGGATTTAATTTATACATATATATGTCTTATTCTTAGTTTCAACATGTATATAAAACTCAAGTAGGATATACTATTTTGAAATTGATAGTGTTAATTTCTCAAAAACAAATCCTCCTAGCTAGAGCTAGCTATATCCACTTGCCAACTTTTCCTAGTGAAGTTGACAGCAAACACTTAAATATTGTAACTAACCCTTCTTCTTTTTAGTTCAAGATCAACATTCTTCACTATCTCACAACAAAATTTGTCCTAAGTAATTAATGCTTCAGTATTACTATCAATAAAAAGAAAGATTTGCCTTAATCGACACAAAAGCAAGAGGAATCAATCTTGAAAAATCTGTTTCACAGATTCATAACAAGCACAGCTATCTACTCTTTAATAATCAAGTCCCACGCCTCAACTACCCTTTCGCCATCTTCAAATTGATAATAAACTGTTTCAAAGAAAAAATCACATTATAATATCTTCAAAAGATTCCCAAAATCTCTAAACAATAGAATGTAAAATATATTGAATACACTATTTTTCCCTAATTATATAGGTTGGAAGCATTTTATGATTTGATGACTAAAGAGAAAAGAAACGAAATCATAATAATTTGGGAAACAAAGAACACGAATGGAATCAGATATCCTAGGTTAAAGAGAAGAGCAAGATAGATGCGTTTGAAGAGAAGAAGCTTGTAGAGTGACTAAAAAGAGGAAGATGAGAACATTGCCTTAACTATGGAACTAAGGAGATAGATAGATAGAGAGACATAGACTTGCCTTAAGTATGGAGGCGGAGAGGAGAGATTTCGTCGTCGGCTGAAGCTACTGGTAGACTTTCGAGATCAACAAAGGAACTGGACAATGTTTTGATATCTTGTGAGGGAGTGAGACAACATTACTTTAGGTGATTTGGCATAAAGCCATAAACATTTGAGTGGAGCGAATTTTTTATGATTGGTAAAAAAAAATTGTTGGGAGATGAAAAAATTGTGTGTGCAAAATATTGCCATGGTATAAGAATTTTTTTTTGGTTAACGAAAAGTTTAGGTGAGTTGTATCCTAGAGGCTCATCAAAGTCAAAGCAGGTCTCCAACCTCTATGAGTATGAGCATTTACAAAGACCATGGTATAAGTTTTTGGTATCCCCGGTTAATCACTAGTGTGGCAAATGGGGAATTCTAGAGCTTAATTAGATGCAGTTACAGTCACCCTAACTAAATAACTGTAGCTAATGACTGTTTTTTGTAGTGTCTTAATTTGTAACACTAATTATTTATTGTTGGAACTATATATTAAATAAAGTGCTTATCATTAGACCAAAAGTTATACTTGTTAGCAAAGACATAATTCTATTTTCTTAATTCCCAGTAAAATTGTAAGTGTTCAGACACCATGGTTTGACTATAACTTGGTCACACACTTAATTGGGCCTTTATCACGATGAAACAATTTTTTTTTTGTCTGATCTCTAAGGCTATGTCCCATTTGATTCGGATTCAACATGCATCAAGTATTTAGCTATGGTTAGAGAGTCTCTTAATGGGATAGTTACTTTCACAAAGTATTGAATTCGTGATCTTGTCTAAGCGATACCAAAAAGCTTACCATTTAGACTGACCACCTCTGAGTTAATCCGTTATAGAACAATTGTTGTCATATCTAACCCAACAATATATGATAATTAATTTACAAGTTAGGAAATTAAAACAAATTAGAATATAAATGGAATGAGCATTTAAATACATTACTTTATAAATACTGAAAATTTGTAATTAATATTGTACCATAATCATGTATATACATCTAAAATCTAATTCTTTAACTCTGCCCATGTAAGCTAACAAATAATAAAATTCTCATAAATTATAACTAGATTTTTTTAAAGATTTCTCATTGACTTGAGCATCAAAGTCAATTCACATAGAATTTTCCCTTTACATTGTTCTTGCAGGTCCTTTCATTTTTGTGCTCAAAATTTATCCTTGACCTCTCGAAATCTAGGTTAATTCGCATGTCAAATTAAGTTGGTTTGTCACTTTGGAACAAAAAATTAAAAACAAAATCTGAGCATTGTCAATTCATATCTATATCTTGTGAGAGTGAAACAAGAGAGAGAGAAGAAAGAAGCATACATGAGAAGCCATGTGAGACCATTTGTTTTCGATCTTGGAGTGATGGTACAGGATGAAAGATTGTTCAAAAGGAGAGAAAGATCCTTTCTTGAGATTGGGTCTGAGATGATTGGTCCATCTCAGCCTGCAACTCTTGCCAGTGCTAAAAAGCTTTGAATCCTTGTGAACATTGTTCCAATTTCCCTCAACATGCTTCTTCACATACTCTATCAGCATCTTGTCTTCTCCAAATGTCCATGGTCCCTTCCTCATCGATCTTCTCTCTCCAAATTAACAAGCTTTTTCAATCTCAATAGATCTCACAATTATATATATATATATATATGGTGGTATTGTATTAAAGTAAAATGGTGTTTTGTATGTATGTATGTGCGTTGGAAATGAGGTTGATTTATCAAAGTGTAAGCTTTATAAGGAGCTTATCTCCTCTATCTCCCTAATAGAAGAGGGATGAGAGAGAGAGAGAGAGAGTTTGAGTGAGTATGGTCAACGGTTAAGAGTGAAAGAAAAAAACACTAGATAGATAGGATTAATAATTTGTTATCTTGCACGAACAGAGTTAAAGAATTGGAGATATATATACATAATGGTGGTACAATAACAATTGCGGATTTTCAGTATTTATAAGTAAGCACTTTAGTGGAATGACCATTTAAATACGTCACTTATGAATACTGAAAATTCGTAATTGTTATTGTACTACTATCGTGTATATACATCTAAAATCAGATTCCTATGCAAGCTAACAAATTATAAATCCTATACATCCTGTATTTCTACTCTCACTCCTAACCTTTGACCCCTCTCTCTCTCTCTCATCCCTTTTTGTCTTTTTTGTTTGGGAGAGAGGAGAGAGAGAATGGGGTTAAAGGTTAAGAGTGAGAATAAGAAATACAAGATGTATAGGATTTACAATTTGGTAGCTTGCAAGGGAATCAGATTTTAGATGTATATACACGATAGTGGTACAATAACAATTACGAATTTTTAGTATTCATAAGTAACGTATTTAAATGGTCATTCCATTAAAGTACGTTACTTATAAATATTGAAAATCCGCAATTGTTATTGTACCACCATTATGTATATATATCTCCAATTCTTTAACTCTGTTCGCGCAAGATAAAAAATTATAAATCCTATTTGTCTAGTATTTTTTTTCTTTCACTCTTAACCGTTGACCATACTCACTCAAACTCTCTCTCTCTCTCATCCCTCTTCTATTAGGGAGATAGAGGAGAGAAGCTCCTTATAAAGCTTACGCTTTGATAAATTAACCTCATTTCCAAGGCACCTACATACATACAAAACACCCTTTTACTTTAATATGATACCACCATATATATATATATATATATATATATAATTGTGAGATCTATTGAGATTGAAAAAGCTTGTTAATTTGGAGAGAGAAGATCGATGAGGAAGGAACCATGGACATTTGCAGAAGACAAGATGCTGATAGAGTATGTGAAGAAGCATGTTGAGGGAAATTGGAACAATGTTCATAAGGATTCAGAGCTTTCTGGCATAAGCAAGAGTTGCAGGCTAAGATGGACCAATCATCTCAAGCCCAATCTCAAGAAAGGTTTTTTCTCTCCTTTTGAACAATCTGTCATCTTGTACCTTCACTCCAAGATCGAAAACAAATGGGCTCACATGACTTCTCATGTATGCCTCTTTCTTCTCTCTCTCTCTCTCTCTCTCTCTCTCTCTCTCTCTCTCTCTCTNACTTTGATGCTCAAGTAAATGAGAAATCTTTAAAAAATCTAGTTATAATTTATGAGAATTTTAGTAATTTAACTTTAATTCTAAGGTCTTTGGGGTCTTCAAAATAAGATTAAAGAGAAGAATTCTCCGATGTTGAGGTTCAAATATTCTAGAGATGTGGATTTTTAGAATCTCATATTGTTATTGTAGATCATGAGTTGATGATGCTCATATTTCTTTTTACTTGTTTCAATTCACAAAGAAAAACAAAAACAAAACATTCTTTACCTCAATCTTCTCCGTCAAATAATGGTGGATGGTGATCCCTATCTCATGTATTTAATGTAAACTATCAATTTAGTCCTTAGATTCTATAAGTGTTGTTATTTTAGTCATTGAAGTTTTGAAATGTTTGATTTAGTCTTAAAGATTCATGACGTATCACAATTTAATCTTTCTAGGACTGAATTCTACATTGCTAGCACATTCATACAATGACTAACTTGTAATGAGTCATGAACTTTCAGCGACTGAACCAAGTATTTCAAAAAAAATATAGACTAAAATGACCACGACTATATAATCTAAGAACTATAATGTCAATTTACTTTATTTAATTTTTTGTTATATACTCTAAGATGTATACAAAAATTAATTTACAAGTTGGAAAATTAAAACACATTAGAATATAATAGAATGAGCATTTAAATAAGTTATTTATAAATACTAAAAATTTGTAATTATTATTGTACCACTATCATGTATATGCATCTAAAATCTAATTCCAAACTAACAAATTATAAATCCTATACATCCTGCATTTTTTATTCTCACTCCTAACCTTTGACCCCACTCTTTGTCTCACCCCTTTATGTCTATTCTATATAGGAGAGAGGAGAGAAGCTCTCTCAAAAGGAAAGCTCTGTAAAGAGCTTCTCTCCTCTTTCCCAAACAGAAAAGACATAAAGGGATGAGAGAGAGTGGGGTCAAAGGTTAAGAGTGAGAGTAAAAAATACAAGATGTATAAGATTTATAATTTATTAGCTTGGATGAGAATTAGATTTTAGATGTATATACATGATAGTGGTACAATAATAATTACGAATTTTCAGTATTCATAAGTAACGTATTTAAATACTCATTCAATTTATATTCTTATGTGTTTTAATTTCCCATCAACCTCATTTCCAAGGCACAAACATACATATATGTATGTACATGACACCACTTTACTTTGATAAAGAACCACTATATATATATATATATCATTGTGAGATCGATTGAGTTTGAAAAAGTTAATTAATTTGGAGAGAGAAGATCGATGAGGAAGGGACCATGAATGTTTGCAGAAGACATGATGCTAATAGAGTACGTGAAGAAGCATGGTGAAAGAAATTAGAACAATGTTCACAAAGATTCAGAGCTTTCTCGCACTGGCAAGAGTTGCAGGATGAGATGGACCAATCATGTCAGGCCCATTCTCAAGAAAGGCTCTTTCTCTCCTTTTGAACAATTTGTCATCCTCTACCTTCACTCCAGGATCGGAAACAAATGGGCTCACATGGCTTCTCATGTATGCTTTTTTCTTCTCTTACTCTTGTTTCACTCTCACAAGATATAGATATGAATTGAAGACGCTTACATTTTGTTTCATAGTGACAAACCAACTTAATTTGAGATGCGAATTAACCTAGTTTTTGAGAGGTCAAGGATAAATTTTGAGCGCAAAACTGAAAGGACCTGCAAGATCAATGTAAAGGCAAAATTCTACTGTGAATTAAGAAAATCTCTTTGACTTAAGCATCAAAGTTGATACATAAAGAGCAGTCTGTATACATTGTTCTTGCAAGTATCTTTGATTTCGTGCTCAAGATTTGCCCTCAACCTCTTCAAAACTAGGTTAATCCACATTCCAAACTATGTATGTTTATCACTTTGAAACAAAAGAGTAAAAACAAAATCTTGACATCATCAATTCATGATCTATATATGAGTGAAACAATAGAGAAAGAAGAAAGAAGCATACATAAGACGCCATGCAAGCCTATTTGTTGCAGATCTTGGAGTGACAGTGGAGGATGATGAATTATTCATAAGGAGAGAAGAAGCCATTCTTGAGATTGGGCTTGAGATGACTGGCCTATCTGAGCCTACAACTCTTGCAATTGCAAGAAAGCCCAGAATTCTTGTGGACATTGTTCCAATTTCCTTCGTCGTGCTTTATCATGTACTCTACCAACATTGTATCTTTTGCAAATGTCCATGGTCCCTTTCTCATTGATCCTCTTTCTTCAATTAATTCGCTTTTCTAGACTTAATCAATCTCACAATGATATATGGTGGTATTATATCAAAGTAAAGTAGTGTCACATACATACATATGTTGTATATGTATCAATGTTTGTGCCTTGGGAATGAGGTTGATTGATCAAGAGGCATGCTTTGTTTATCCTTATGAAGTACCCTTAAAAATGGTGTCATACCTCTACCAGGTACGTACTCGTACACGTACTCTATGGATACTCTTGTGCGTGCCAACTTCCAAGTATTGCCATGGAATAAGGTTTTTTTTTCGTAATTAAAAGTTTAGGTGAGTTGGGCCTCGATGGCTCAACAAAGCTAGAGCAAGCCTCTAAGCTCTATGGGGATGAGCGTTTACGGAGGCCATGGTATAAGTTTTTGGTATCCCCAGTTGATCACTAGTGTGGCAATTCGGGAATTCTACAACTCAATTAGTTGTGGTTCTAGTCACCCTAGCTAAATAATCATAGCTAATGACCATTTTTTTTTTGTAGTGTCTTAATTTGTAACACTAATTATTTATTGTTGGAAATATACATTAAATAAAGTGCTTATCATTATGCCAAAGGTTATAATTGTTAGCAAAGACATAATTCTATTTTCTTATTTCACGGTGAAAGTGTTAGTGTCCAGACACCATGGTTTGACTGTAACTTTGTCACATACTTATTAGGCCTCTATCATGATGAAACAATTTTTTTGTTGTCTGTCTAATCCCTAAGGCTATGTCCCATTTGATTCAGATTCAACATGCATCAAGTATTTAGCTATGGTTGGAGAGTCTCTTAATGGGATACTTACATTCACAAAGTATTGAATTCGTGTTCCTGTCTAAGTGATATCAAAAAGCTTACCATTTAGACTGACCACCTCTGAGTTAATCTGTCATGAAACAATTATTGTCATATCTAACCCAACTATATAAGATAATTACTTTACAAGTTGGGAAATTAAAACACATTAGAATATAGTAGAATTATACGGTACTTATAAATACTGAAAATTTGTAATTATTATTGTACCACTATCATGTATATACATTTAAAATCTAATTCCAAACTAACAAATTATAAATCTTATACATCCTGTATTTTCTACTTTCACTCCTAACCTTTGACCCCACTCTCTGTCTCATCCCTTTATGCGACAAAGTCCAGAATTTTTGTGAACATTGTTCCAATTTCCTTCGTTGTGCTTTGTCACGTACTCTATCGACATTGTATCTTTTGCAAATGTATCAATGTATGTGCCTTGGAAATGAGGTTGATTGATCAAAAGGCAAGCTATGTTTATCCCTATGAAGTACCCTTCAAAATGGTCATACCTCTACTAGGTATGTACTCATACAAGTATTTTATTAATACTCTTGAGTACTATTAAAATATTTTAGTATATAAATTTTATATATTTTTTTGTAAAATATGACTATTTTTCTATTTAATTTTGTTTTTATTGTAGTAGAACTTCATATTTTTTTATTAATAAACAAAATGTTCACACTTTTATAAGAAAAATTATATAAATTTATATTTTATAGCTTTATATTTAAATAAATGTTGTCGTATTCGTACCCCATAATTTTCAAAATTAGTCGTATCATGTACCCATACTTGTACCGTGCAAGTGCAACATAGTTTATCCTCTGAAAAGCATAGCTTCATAAATCATAATAGTTTGATAAAGCTTCCACATAATTTCCTTTCGGATTGAGTTGACATCTGTTACGGTCGTCATTCAGTTCAAAGAATCTTTGTTTCGGAACTGTTAGTGAGATTTTATTTGAGATAATAATTTGAGATAGTGGTGGATAATAATTTGAGATAATAATATAATGAATGTCTTGATAATATTTTGAGAGTGTGTGACTTGGGTTCTCTATTGATTCAAACGTTATACCTATGGGATAGGGATACAGAACGAGAAAAAATTGAAGATTTCACATAATACTTTTGATTGAAAAATCAATCTTATTTATTCTGTACCTTTTGCTCAATGAGAAAATGGGTCAGATTCTAATAGGTCAAACTTGTGAGACTTAAATTTTGAAATCCAAAAGAAATGTTTGATAACCAAGCAAGTTGATCGTCAATAAGTTGAACATAATAACATAAGAAATTGAAAGATTTCATTGAAGTTGTTCCTTTGAAAATTTCTTGATAAGCTAATCATAAGTTCTTCTTTATCCTCTAAAAAGATCATGTTTGTCATGATTGTCACACTGAGATCAAACATTGATAATCTCTACCAATTTGCTGCCATACTCAATCTTAAACTTGCAGTCATTAAT
Source organism: Chamaecrista fasciculata (assembly GCA_003254925.1). Lineage (NCBI taxonomy): Eukaryota > Viridiplantae > Streptophyta > Magnoliopsida > Fabales > Fabaceae > Chamaecrista > Chamaecrista fasciculata. The sequence continues at coordinate 33,375 of QANZ01016294.1, forward strand.
CTACACCCCTTACTAGCTTTAGGTGGTACGTTGGCTTTCATCCTCATTGAAGCAGCCAGGGAAGGGAGAATGCTCCCTTTGGAAGTTGAGAAACAAATCATGGCATCTGGAATCATGTGTTTCATACTCCTTAGGATATTTCTTATTACTCGTGATAACTTATATCTTGATATCGACATAGATATGTTGTGATTAGCTTCCAAACTGGTGGAAGCCTTTTTTGGAATGATTTTATATTGGTGTTCTTCGTCCTCACGTTTCTTTCTCCTCTATATTCTTCTTCAATGCCCTCTTCTCAAGAAGGACCAAATTTTGTCATTCCCCACCGAGGACTTGGTCAGGCTTTCTAGTTTTTCATTTTCAGACCATTCTGAATTAGGTTTGGAATTTACAAGGTTTAGTACAGGTCATTGGAAGCTCTAATGATGTTTATATGCTTGAGTTTTAGCACTAAGCATGTCACACTTGACATCCCAAGAGGGAATGCCGTTTATGACTTGAAAAATGGAGTCGTCACCGAAATTTTAGGAAAAACTTGGAAAACTCTTTTGTGATAATAATTTGAGATAGTGGTGGATAAGGCAAAAATTAAGAAAACCCAATTTCGAACCAAAGATGAGTTTGGGAGTTAGATGAGACAATTTGGCCACAATCTGACTTACAAGTGCCTAAGTAGACATTTTGGTCTTACTTGGCAAAGGCTTTGCGAATGAGTTTAAGCGGAAATGTAAATAAGTATACACATGGAATTTAAGTATGTGCTAGTGTGGAAGTAAGCATTTTATTCAAATCAGAAACACAAACCAACAAAATATTAAGAAGGGTACGAAATCACCCAAAAGCAATCCTCCTCTATGATCTCCATCTCTTCCCCTTCAAAGAGCTTGTAAGGAGTCCTCCTAATAACTCATGTCAAAGGAAAAGACAAATGCAAATGCAATAGATTATGGTTTTACCAAAACTTAACAAAGGACTAATGCATTCACATATTACATGTTCAAAAGAGGGTATACACAAGGTTAAGAGAAGAAGATACTTATGAATGGCTAAAGGGGATAGGCATGAGAAATAAAAAAACAAAATGCATAAAGCATTACCCATAGAAACAGAATAATTCACATGTAATTAGCCAAAAGAGTTTAAATGAGCTTGAAAATATGCACAAAAGCTTACCCAATCAGAACACAAATTTTGGATAGCATAACATGAAGAAAGCATGAAAAATGGCTTGAATGCATGTCCAAAATGACATCCAATCAACATGCACAAACTTGAGACCAAAATCCCAAGAGAATGCATGAGGAATGGCTTGAATGTATCTCCAAAAAGGTCACAATCTAAGGTGCAGATTTGAGATAGCAGAAACACATGAAAATTAACAAAAGGAGACTTGTAGATTCCTCGAATATAGTTAAATCAGATTGAGTTTTTTTGGACAGTAAAATAACATGTGAATGCATGAATGAACACTTAAAAACACACTCAAAACATAACCAAACTATATCGGCATCTTTGAACAATAAAGAAACATAAAAATACAATAGAAAAGACTTGTAAAGATGTAAAAAAAACGCAGTTGAACCAGATTCAGTGTATCGGACAGTAAAGTAACATGAATGAACACTTAAAAACACACTCAAAACATAACCAAACCATATTGGGGTCTTTGAACAATAAAAACACATGAAAATACAATAGAAAAGACTTGAAAAGATGCCCTAAAACACGGTTAAACCAGAATGAACAATTTTGATAGTAAAAATACAATTAAATGCATGAAAAGAGACAGTAAAATGTGTCAAAACGTGGTTCACTTAGGATAGGCACTTTAGACCACAAAAACACATTGAAATGCATGAAAAGAGACATTAAAATGTGCTCAAGACGTGGTTCAATCAGAAGAGGCACTTTGGACAGAAAAAACACATTGAAATGTATGAAAAAAAAAAACTTTTAAACATACCCAAAACGCTGCCAAAACGGAACACAAATGTTAGATAGCCTAAAACACAAATGAGAAAATGCATGAGGAATGACTTCAAATATGCCTAGAAACCTTTATGAATGGAAAACACAAGAGTATAGCAGCTTACGCTCATTTAAACTCATTGAAGCATTATGACAAACACCTTGTGAGCATAACTCTTAACACAAGCATTTGAGTTCAATCTTGACAAAACTGAAATCCCCTTCTCACTGCACCGATTAAACAAGCCAATAACACAAACAGATTAACAAAACATTCCGAGACTCAAGCCATTTCGATAGTAAAAGAAGAAAATGAAGGAAGCAAGAAGCTTACGCGCATTTAAACTCATTGAAGCATTATGACAAACACCTTGTGAGCATAACTCTTAACCCAAGCATTTCAGTTCAATCTTGACAAAACTGAAATACCCTTCTCACTGCACAGATTAAACAAGCAACTAACACAAATAGATTAACAAAACATTCCGATAGTAAAAGAAGAAAATGAAAAAAGCAAGAATTACCTTGCTTTTATTTTCTGGTTCTCGGTCTCTCCCTCCCTCAGCTCTTCTTTACTTTCTTTCAATTCGCACATATATACACATATGCTAAGAAACCAATCAGACCAGCAAGCAAAACAGTATAGGAATTCATACCTGAGGCGTCTTTTGGACCACTTTCCATTGCACCGCCAAGCAAAGCGAGAAGTTCTGATTATGTTTAGTGAGAATAGGGTTAGTATTTATATGGGTTCAAATGACGAGAATACCCCTCCTTATACTCTTATTCACAAAATTAGGGCCTGATTGGTTTAAGAAAATATTTCCTGTTTTCATTTTCTGTTTCCATTTCTGGAATTCTATTTTCATTTCAAAATTTTCAATATTTAAGAAATATGTTTGTTTTACAAAGTTAAAAAATCGTTTTCATTCATATTTAAATTATGTTAACTTGAATAACGCTAATTTTTATATGTTTTTAAGTTTGATTATAGCTAAATGATGATATTAACATGATTAAATAGTTTACTTTTGTGTAATGTTGCAAAATATCATAAGTTTGTTTTTGGAAATACTGGAAACGTCTTTTTGACGTTTCCTGTTTTCAGCCTGTTTCAGAAAATGTTTCCAGAAAACATTTCCAAAAAAACTGTACAAAACACGTTTTCAGTCATATTTCCTGTTTTCAGTGAAAATGGAAACAGGAAACAGGGCAACCAATCAGACCCTTATCATTCCGCTCTTGTTTCTGTTGTTATTATTAGGTAAAAGTATTCTATTGGTCTCCAACTTTTATATTAAATTTTAATTTCGTCCTCAATATTTTTTTATTGTTAATTTTGTCTTTAATATTTTACATTTTGGTCAATTTCATTATTTGATTAAATTTTTTTAATAAATTAACGACAAAATTCATCTTATTTTTCAATTTGAGTAATTAAGATTTGAGTTTTTTTATCAATTTTATATTACATGTCATTAGTCACGCAGAATATATCTTTACTATTTGACTAAAATAAGATAAATTAATGAAATTGACCAAAATATGAAATATTAAAGACGAAATTAAAAGTTGATATAAAATTTAGAGATCAAATTGATGTTGTTGTTGTTTTTATTATTATTATTATTATTATTATTATTATTTATTATATAATGTTAGTTGAATTTATTTACAAAATAACTAAATTTATATAATGCATATCTCTATTTTATGGGTTAGTCTAAGATGCAAAGTTTAATTCTTGACATGGGATGCAAATGCTGATGTGGGTCATTGATATAATTTAATGCTGAAAAATAATAAAAAAATAATAAATTTTTTAACCAATCACAACGGTGTATGGAGTCACACCACTACTTACATATAACTAACTTTTCCACGTGTCATTATTTTATTGGCTCATGATCCATTGCATCCCATATCAAAAATCAAACTTTGCATTATAGACTTATCCCTATTTTATTCATTCGAAATTCAACAAAAGTCTTGCACGCAAAATTGTAAAGAATCTTAACCCAAAAAAGTATTAGTGCAAAGAAATCATTAACATGGCCAGAAAGCTGAAAAAAGTCTATATATATTCATTGGATTGTGGATTTTCCTTCTTTCTGCAACGTGACATCAATCACCTATCAGGCTATGACATACCAATGTATTTTGATTGGATTAAAGTTGCAATATAATGTACATTTTTCTTTTTTTTTGGTCGGACTCAAAATAATGTACATGGATAGTGGAGAATTACGTGTGATGTTTTTTTTTTCTTAGAGCATTGATATACATTGTCATATATCTCAAATTCAATAAGTGGGAGTGGGATAGTAAGTCCGAACATTTAATGTTGTTTTATATTTTAAGTCTCTATCATTTAACTATACAGTCTTTAAATTCAAATTGTAACTTTTGAGCTTTCAATCTTGGAAGCGATATTTAACTCAGCATTTTTGTAATTTGATTCCTAAATTGACATTAGCATTAGAATTCAACTCAAGATGAAGTTCATTCTGACTCTTAGACCAACTTTTTTTTATCTCAAGTTGCTCATATAAACATGAACGATCTTTACCAAAATGTTCTTTTCAATTTGGTATCTCACAAATATTTTTCTATCAATATCGATTTCTCTATTTGATTTAACTAACATATAAGAAAATATATTTTTATATTAAAAAAATTACTAAAAATATTAAAAGTTTTGTAAAAAAAAATTAAAATAAAAAATATTTACAATAACTAATATAGAAAAAANAATTAAAAAAATCCATAATCATATTTCAACCAACCACAATCATTACATACCCTTTTATATAATTTCACACCCTATTATACATCATTTTCTCTCAAACCATCCAAACACTTCATCTCATCCTAATTTCAACATCATCTCATCTCATCTCATAGGTTGAGATTGGATTGAGATTGGATTGAACTTACAAGTTCCCAAACAGGCCCTTAATGAAGTCAATTGACACATCCGCATTGTTAATTATATTAATAGAATTTAAGCAATAGTATTAATTTCGTCTCCAATCTTTTTTTACTGTCAAATTTGTTCTCAATATTTTATATTTTGGTCAATTGTCTTTTCCTCTTACTTTAGTTAAATATTAATGACAGAATCTACGTAGCTAATAATATATAATATAAAATTCATGGGAAAAGAAACTCAAATCTTAACTCAGATTGAAAAATAGGATACAGTCTGTCGTTAATTTAGTAAAAGAAAGTTAGTCAATGGATAAAATTTACTAAAATGTGAAATATTAAAGACGAAATTAACAGAAAATAAAATTGGAGAAAAAATTAATATTTTTGCCTAGAATTTAATTTTTCTTTGATATTGAGTTAAATATAAAATTTTTGAAGTAGGATTGATAAAAGCAGAAGTAAAAAGTACACTTGAGACTTATTCTATATTTTTGAAGATCTTTAACTAAAATCCATATACATATATACCAAATTTGGTTTGAGATCTTGACAATGGAATTTACCAGTTTTAGTATCCGTACGGTTGTTTGAGTGTTGTATTGTTGGTGTGTGACTGTAAATGGAATGTCTAGATTCAATGAATGATACACTTTTTTCCACTTGTATTCTATTTAGTTTGCAACCACATGATTAAAGCTGAAATAAGTAGTGTGGCATTAATTATTTAAGCCCTATGTTTTGCTTTTTAAAAAAGAGAAAGAAATCAGCTTAAAGCTGAAATGATGGCCCAACATTTCCTTATTTTCTACTCTAAGCTACTTCATTATTCACCTCTCTTTTTTTCTTTCTTATATAGTTTTTCTTCAATATATATTCTGCCTCTCACCTCCATGGTTCGTTTCCCTCACTTATCTCCTTTTTTTCCTTGCTCCAAATATATAAGATTGATTCTTATAATTGATTTCTTCATCTTCAAACAAATTAAAATTATTTCTTTTATTGTATTTCATTTATATATGTATATATATATATTAGAATTACAGATACACACTACTATATATACTAGCTGATATGTTTTTTACCAGATCAAGTATATATATAGAGTTTAAACAGGGATTATTTCCCAGTGCAGTAAGTAAAAGGAAAAGAGATTAATATATATTTATGATGGGTTTATATAGTCTTTTGTTGTTTTGGTAGAACTAATTAGAACTAATTAGAATTGAAGGGTGTGTTTAAATTGATTATTGGTGTAATTAAATTGATTATGATGGGTTTATATAGTCTTTTGTTGTTTTGGTAGAACTAATTAGAATTGAAGGGTGTGTTTATTTGTATAGAATGAAGAAGAAGATGAAGAAGAGAAGGAGGAAGAATTGAAGAGTGGATGAATCAGTGATCAAAGTTATAATATCATTAATTACTCTGATAGATTTCCCATAGCTTATCCCTTCGCAAACAAGGAGAGCCAAAATAGCTTTTGCTTTCAGGTACTTGTTTTTATTTTATTTTCCTCTATATTTATTGTTATGATCTGTATCCATTCCTCAATATTATATTCTTCATTCTACACACACATATACTATGGGTTTGGCGTGCCCGTTATATTTGAATTAATTAAAGTTAAAGATTACACAAAATTTTTAGTTTGATAAATGAGAAAGTTTGGGACCAATTTGAAAAATTATAAAAATATATCTAAAATAAATAAAATATTTAGGACCAATTTGAAATTACCTCATACATTTAGGATATAAATTGATATTTTACTAATTTGTAAATGGTTGGGTGAGATGAACATGGGCTAGCTAGAGAAAAGTGGGTGATTTTTTTTTATTTTTTAATTCAATAATTTTGACCAACCATAAAGGGGTGGAGCCATATAATATAGTATATATATATATATATGTATATGCCAACTGCCGACACTTGTTATTATTGTGTAGGGATGGCAATGGTTTAGGGTATTTAGGGTACCCATTCATATCCGTCCGAAAAAATTATCTGGCATCCGACGGATATCGATAATGGATAGGATACGGATAATGAAAATTAAATATTTTTCGGATATTGGGCGAATACGGATATTACCTTCGGATACCCTATATCCGTCCGAAATGAACGGATAATTAGGGTATCCGATATTCCATACCCTATTATTTATTTAACTTTTATATTTTACATTCAATTTAATATCTTCTATATAATTATTTAATTATATTTATATTTTTTATATATAATCATTTTTAGTTACTTTATAGTTAATTGTTTTATTTTAAACAATAAATTTAAAATATAAATAAATCATAATTTTATTTATTTATTTTTGTTAGTGGATATTGGATATCGGGTACCCGGTATATCCAATTTATAAAATAGGATACCCTATCCTATACTTATATTTTTTCCGGATATCGGATAGGATACGGATACGGATACGGATACTAATTTATCAGATATAGATATGATACGAATATTAGATAGAGTGAACGGATACGGATACTGATAGTGACAAAACCACCGGATACTCTATCTGTTGCCATCCCTATTATTGTGGTAAATCTGCTTTAAAATACTGTAGGTTGGATCGAACTGATCTAATAAAAAAATTGGTGAAATGGTCATTTTAGTACTCAAATTACGACGTCAGTTTCATTTTGATCCACAAGTTTTCACATTTATTCTACCATTGGTTCAATATAGGATTTCTTCTTATTTCTGCCATTATTTCTAATGTAAACAACTGAAATTGATTACTTTTTTCTTATATGTGTCATATTAGATTAGTAAGGGGAGAAACAAAATCTTTTTTTAGTCACCAATTGGAAATAATAATTTGCAGTTGATTTTTCTTTCAATTAAAATGAAAAATTTTCTTTTTCTTTTCGTCAACGCACTTGTTATAACACATATATGAGAAAGATTTAGTCAATCTGAATTGTCCAATTGAGACCGAAAGAAATCACATTTTTTTGAACTAACAATGAGACATAAAATTTTGAGGACCAAAATGGAACAAAAAATATTTTTAAGATCAAAGTGAAACTGATATTATAATTTAAGGACTAAAATGACTATTTGATCTAAAGAGATCACTGCACACACAAGCATCAACAAAAATGGCAGGAAAAAATAATAATAAAACGAGTACATATATTAAGTATGAGGGATTTTGTGTAGGACAGGGTATTTAGTATTGACTGATGTTGTTTTCATGATTTTGTCCAATATGTTTAAAAATTAAAAGATGTGACTGATTATGGTATATGCTTAGCTAAAAGCTAATATATATATATATAATAACGTAAAGGTAAAGTGGGTTTATGTAATTTTTTATTTTTGGCCTGAAGTGGGTTTATGTATTTGCTTGGTCGATATGTACTAAAATTAAAATATAGAATAATAACACAAGAGGAATTAATTAATGAATGTTAAATCCTCAAATTTGCTTGATGATAAGGCGAGCCCTCTACAACTACAATTACTACTGTATATATAATATAGTTACAAGCTTTAATAATTGAATGCGACACGTAATCTCTGCCATCATTGGTCTTTATTAATATCATTTTAATAGATAAAGGCAAAAGCTTAAAGATGGGGGTTAGCAAAAGTATGAGAGAAATTAATAGAAAGCTTTTATATAAATTATATATATATATATATATATATATTGTTGGCTATCATTGAAATAGGATTTATTATATAAGTGATTCTATTATTTTATCCTTGTAGATGATATTATCATATTATTAGGAAAACCAACGAAAATTTGAGTTGAGTTTTCATCCTAATTAAATTATGGGCAAGACTTAGGTAAAGTTCTTTCTACCTTTGTTGTAAGGTTCCTCAATCAATATTTGACACGTAACAAATATTTTATGCATCATCAATCATGATAGAGAGAGAATATTAAATATATTTTTAACTTTTTTGCATGACAAATCATGAAAGAGAAAAAATATAAATCAAACTTGTGGTGGGAGAAACCTTATGGCTAGCAAAGATATAAGAAACTTTATCTAAATTTTTTCCTTAAATTAAAGTCGCACTAAAATTATTATTCTTTTTTTTTTTGTTTGAACATCCACTAAATTTGTTACATGTGAGTCTGTGTAGTAGATAAATATGCAAATTTGACTTTGGGCCTTGGTCTCGGAGGAGACAAACTTTTGTTTTGGGATTGGGCATGAATCATTTCTAATTCCAAAAAAAAAAGGTTATCAATTAAAGTAAAAATAGTTCATGAATAATTTTAGAAAAAACTTACATTTATCCTTGAAATATATTTATTTTAACTATCTAATTAATAAATTTTGTACTTTTGCATGTTTCAGTATATGACTTTTACATCAGAGGAATAATAATGAGTGATTTTTTTTTTGAAGACATATATATTTGGTATTTGCTATATATTAGCCTCATGATCATTCTATACATATATACTTCTTGCTGCATGCTTTTCCCAGGTAAAGAATAAATAATATATATAAAAACTCCTCCTTAATTATGAGCTTAATTAATTTTGGTAGTGAGATACTTCATCCTGTACCTTTCATGCACCCAACATAGTTTAACTTGATTTCGCATCTTCTGTGTGTAACTCAGAATTTTGGATCTTCCTCAATCTATGCACAACACATTTATGTGAATTATTTTCACAGGTGATCTCATGGACTGCTTGGAAGAGCTAGATTGTAAATGATCAAAAGCAATAATGCATCCTTCTGTGTGGATATATCTCAAGTCAACAGTAACATTCTATTTAATTTGAAGGGAGTTAATTAATATATAATTATACCCCTACAATTATTAATTAGTGTGCTTCATAGAGATCGATCCTATATATATATATATATATATGTCCTTGCACTCTTGAAAAGAGTTCCCCTTGACAACTTCAAAATTTGCTTCCTTTCAGTCTTTCCAAGCTACAGCTAGTTATTATGGAACAATTGAATGTAATAAATCTGAGGCTATATGTGCTTGGGATTTGAGTGATTGTTTAGGTATATATATGATCAAAAAGTTTAATTTGTCTGATCCAGCATTGAAAATTCTCAGTGATAATTATATTTTATATAGATTGAGTGATTTCTGAATTCTGATCACTTTTTTAGCATATTTTACACTTTTATCAGTTTATGTATGGTGAAGTTTAAATTGTAAGAGTTCTCTCTCGGTCAGCTAAATGTGGTCATCAAACTCTCATTCATTAGTATATATAACCTGTTTTATTTTCAAATTGCTATATACTTCGTTATCTCCACCTCAAATTAATTAAACATGTACCATATATATTGTATAGGCGCTAACAGTCACTCAATTCTCTGTGTACTAAGCAACTTATTAGTAATGTTCTTTAAGTAAGATATTTTCAATGTAATTATCTTTGTTAGAATATTTTCATATCATAATCAAGTATGCAATGTGAGTTGAGTCTGAATTAGTCGAAGCGAAGACCCGGAGGCCAAACCAACAATAAGAAAAAAATGCAACAACAACTTGAAAAGAACTGTAGACATTAATTTTTTTTTAAAACAAAATGAAAAAGGTAATTGGTGTTGGATGATGACTATGCCTTCATTTGAACCTGAAAATAAAATGATTCGAATTGGATTTACTAAATCACCTTCTTAATTATAGTTTCAATAAGTTATAACCCTCTGTTTTTTTTCAAAAAAGAGGAAATAGTCAAAGGTAAAACAAAAGTCCAATATGCATTTGCTTACACTGAATCTACACAGTTACACAGTGTGGTGTATAAATTTAATTCTTGGGCATGCATGCCCATTGATGATTGTCTGGGGAATTAATTGTACACCAAAAATTGCAGTAAAGGAAGACGCGTTGGCAGGGTTGACCAATATATATTTGCCAGCGTGGACTTTAACTCTATATATGTATGAAGTAAGTAGGCTTTGTTCTCTTGCATTCATTTCCATCAGCTACTTAACTAGTAATAACTCCTTCTTTGACTTTTTCTCCACCTGTTCCTCCACTTGCAAAACATCCATCTCGATCTGAAAGTTGGCAAAACTTCAAAATGGTTAATAATTAATTAACAAAACGAGTAGAATATATACATTGCTAGATTTGGCCGAGTACGTAGTTAATTTTAGTGTTAAATCCTGAATTTTCAGAGGTAGATCAGTGGCAATTTGGATTATTGTATATTTGTATATATACATAACGTTGGCCCTTAATAATCATGTTGAGTATGTTATGCATATGTGATAAGCTTATTATATATTGATCTAGCTAATTGCATGATACAAGAGTTACAAGGTGAATTTTTTTTTTTGATAAAGAGTTACAAGGTGAATTGAATTAATGCATAATATATATATAGGCAAAAAATTCAAATTGGTATCATATGTTTCATTTATTTCAAATTGGTCATACATGTTTTCATAATCTCTCAAATTGGTCCTCAATTTACTTTTGAAATTTTATTTGACTTCATTCTCTAACGATCTCAACTGAATAAAGACAAAATTCTTCAAAAGTTAAAACATAATTTCAAATTCATTATACATTCTGCCTTGAAACGAGAGAGATACGATCAACTTTCGTGTTTGAACGTAAAACAAGTTACCCACTTTCAAGACTCAATTTAACCTTATTTGTTGATGGTCTCAAAGTACTCGTTAAAAGAAATCTGTAACTCTAGATTTGTCACATTTAAACTTGAAACGACAGAGATATAACCTCATGTACTATTTTTTAAGATCAATTTGAAAAATTATAGAAACATATAGGACCAATTTAAAACAAATAAAATATAAAGGACTAGTTTGAAATCCACGTCATATACTATGTTAGGATTTAGAGTATCTCCCAACAACATTCATAGATCAAAACAAGTATATGAGAATGCGAAATATAGAGAAGAATAGATGAACACAAGCAATTTACCCTGGTTCGGTCAGTGTGACCTACATCCAACCAAGAACAAGGAACTTCACTATAAAGAGTATGTGAATACAATACCCTGATGAATGAATCACCTCTCAAGTCTTCCCTCACCCATATCTCTACTCTATCAACTCTAACTGAGTATCCCTAAGAGTCTCTCTTGAGATATCTTGTGATGTACTACTTTCATCAACCCTAGCTAACTATTTATAAGCATCTCAAACCCTAGTCTTATAAGGATTACTGAACCTAGGCCCATTAGGATAATAGGCCCAGTTACTTAAATCCTTAACCACTAAGATATGTTTATCCCCAATAATTAGCAACTAACTGAATACAAGTCACCTTAAAAGATTACATAAGATATCCCAAATCTTAACTATAAGATTACAATCTTTACAAATCTTCCCCTTGACTTGAGTTCCCGTACAAGTCACCTAGAAGACTACAAATCTTCCCCTTGACTTGAACTCCCTTCTTCAACACGAACATTTCCTTGCCTTGCCGCTCGCCCCCGAGCATCCTGGTATCACCTGGTACTGCCCACGCCAACTATCGATCGCCCTGACGGTCGTCTCCCCAAGCTAGCTCTGTCAAAGGTTAAACCAACCTTCGTCGTACCCTTTACCATGGCGTCCATAACACTATCCACAACACTCAAGTATGGAACCCTTGATACTTGCTCCAACTCCCTTGCTGACTTCGGCAAAAGATCCCCTGATAGCCTGAAATGGGAAGCAATCTTCCTTGCCTCTCCAAAATCCTTCATATCAAAATCCTCACCAATCTGTTCCCGTGCCTCTAAGACCTTAGTGTTATGAGAAAGGTCTCGCACCTGATCCCCTTCAGTGGTACTGGGCTGAGTGGTCGGAGCGTTATCAATTACTAGCTTCATTTGGTTCTCCACACCGAGATCTAACTTGGCTATCGCCTTCCCCTCTCTCTTGTCCAACGAAACAGACTCATTGAAAGTTACATCCCTGCTGATCAATATCCATGGAGACTTAGGATCCATGCACCACAACGTGCATCCACTCACTCCATCTGCATATTCGCGAAATATGCACCTCCTTGCCCTCTGCTCAAATTTGCCATCCTTCACTTGAGCATATGCTAGGCACCCAAACACTCTCACGTGCTTGTAATCAGCAGGTGATCCGGACCATACCTCGAAAAGAGTTTTATTCCCGATTTCCATGGATGACGATCTATTTACCAAATAACAAGCAGTATTGATCGCCTCAGCCCAAAATTCCTTGCTCACACCTACATGTGAGAGCATGCTCCGTGCTCTATAACAAAGCGTCATGTTCATTCGTTCTGCAACACCAGTCTGCTGTGGCGCTCCTGTGCACATGCGGTGTCTCACAATGCCTACCCTGTTGCAAAACCCATTGAACTCCTTGTTGCAGTATTCCAACCCATTATCAGTCCTAAGGCAACTCACTTTCCTTCCTGTCTGTTTCTCTACCTTTGCCTTCCACTTGATAAATGTTGGAAATGCCTCATCCTTAGACTTAAGTATGTACACCCATACCATTCTGGAATCATCAATCAACGTCATGTAATACCGACCTTCGCTCTTAGAAGGAACTCCGTTAAGACCCCATAGGTCTGAATAGACATAATCCAACCTATCCCTGGTCTTGTGCACTCCCACCTTGCTGAACTTCGCTCTCGTCTGCTTTCCAAACACATAGTGTTCACAGAAATTCAAGGGATCCCCCTTGTACCAATCCAGTAAGTTCCGCTTCCCTAGAAGTGTCAGTCCCTTGTCACTCATGTGACCGAGCCTCAAATGTCATAACTGACTCCCATTGTGATCTCGCCCTGAGGTGCTCACCTCGCCACTGTCTGAGGTGCTCGCCTCACTTGCTCTAGAATCATCATCACCTGCCTCACTATTCCCTGAGGCAATCGTCGTCTCACCCTCAATTACGGTCCCCTGAAGATAGTATAGCATGGCGCTTAGCTTCCCCTTCATCAGTGTCATCGAGCCCTTTCCAACTTTAAGAGTTCCACCTTCGGCGTGAAACTTGTACCCCTGATCCTCCAATGTTGACAATGAAATAAGATTCCTCCTCATCTGAGGAACATGCCAACACTCATTACTTCTCACAACCCCGTCGAACATCCTGATATTGATGTGACCAATCCCCTCTATCGCCAATGGAATACCGTTTCCAAGATAGACTGTTCCACTCATATGGTTATACGAAGAAAACCACTCCCTGTGTGGACACATATGAAAAGTCGCACCTGTATCAAGAACCCAAGAGTCTGATCCATGATGGCCAGCCACAGACCACACCTCTCCTACACATTCGACATCACCAGAAGTACTATAAGTCTTAACAACAACGTTCGCCAAATTCTCATCATCCGACGAATCTCCTTTATTTCCCTTCAACTTAGGACAATCCTTCTTAAAGTGACCTCGCTCGCCACACTTGAAACAACTTGCTTTCTTCGCCCTTGATTTCGACCTCGATCGCTCATTGGACTTACGTGAGTCCTTCCCCTACACTCTTCCCCTCGACACCAATCTCACTCCCTCTGTTCGATCACCTGGAAGGTTCCTCTTCAACTTCTTTGACTTTAACGCATCGCTAACGTCATCTAGTGAAATTTTATCCCTCCCATACAACATCGAATCCACAAAGGTCTCATAGGATGGTGGTAGTGAACATAGCACAATAAGAGCCTGATCCTCGTCGTCAATCTTCACCTCTACATTCTTCAAATCCATAATTATCGAATTAAATTCGTCCATTTGAGATTTGATTGGTGTACCCTCATTCATCCTTAAATTGTACAATCTATTCTTCAGATATAGGCGGTTGGTTAGCGATTTCGCCGAGTATAGATCCTCCAGTTTCCTCCACGCCTGTGTTGTTGTTTCCTCGTCGGCAATCTCCTGTAGAACACTGTCTGTAACACTCATGAATATCGCACTCAACGCCTTCTTCTCAAGTGCCTTCCTCTGTTCTTCCTTTACCGAATCGGTGTACTTTTCTTCTATTGCCTGCCATAAGTCCTGAAGAACCAATGTCGACTGCATTCTTATCTTCCAGAGACTAAAATTTCCTCCATCGAACTTCTCAACCTCATATTTTGTAGTCGAACCCATCAAACACGATCTATGAATTATCCAAGAACACTATCGATCAAGAACTCCTCACGAAACACTCCCGTTCGCAAGAATCGACACACACGAACAAAACGAACCGCCGACCGAATACGCAGCGAGAAACCACCGCAAAACCGCACTGATTTTGCAAGAACACTGGACACAAACTAATCGGACAACCCCGACGAAACACAACTGTCGAATCCTTCACAGAAAAAACGCCGAATTGCTCAAAATACGCTGGAAACCGCCGCTGGAACAACTCAGTCGCGAACCACCGTCGTACGCCCACCGTCCGTCGAACACGAACCCAGAAAACGCCGACAAACCTCCGCCACTGAAACGCTGAACCAGATCTGCCACCGTCGATCTCCTCCGAACACCCACGCGTTGCTTAGTTTCGCCGTCGAGATCTGTCCAGACTCCGCCGCGAACCACCGCCATCCGTTATAAAACACCGGCGGCGAGCACGCACAGCCTTCTCCGTCAAACACGACTTCCACCGTCGACAATGAAGGCCCCTTGCGGGTCGTGTTTTCTTCGTGCTGTGCGAGTTCAAGATTTGGCTTTCCTTTGAAACTTTGCTCAAATTCCAAAAGAGCCCCCTTGTGTATTTGTTCAAACTGCAAATCATCCCTCTTTCTAATTTATTTGAATAAAAAAGAAACTTGGCTCAAATCGCAGAACAGCCCCTTTTGAAATTCCTTCAAACCTGGCTTTGATACCACTTGTTAGGATTCAGAGTATCTCCCAACAACATTCATAGATCAAAACAAGTATATGAGAATGCGGAATATAGAGAAGAATAGATGAACACA
The DNA here is from genome assembly GCA_003254925.1 of Chamaecrista fasciculata. Classification (NCBI taxonomy): domain Eukaryota; kingdom Viridiplantae; phylum Streptophyta; class Magnoliopsida; order Fabales; family Fabaceae; genus Chamaecrista; species Chamaecrista fasciculata. Next base: position 49,140 of record QANZ01016294.1, read on the forward strand.
AGCAATTTACCCTGGTTCGGTCAGTGTGACCTACATCCAGCCAAGAACAAGGAACTTCATTATAAAGAATATGAGAATACAATAACCTGATGAATGAATCACCTCTCAAGTCTTCCCTCACCCATATCTCTACTCTATCAACTCTAACAGAGTATCCCTAAGAGTCTCTCTTGAGATATCTTGTGATGTACTACTTTCATCAACCCTAGCTAACTATTTATAAGCATCTCAAACCCTAGTCCTATAAGGATTACTGAACCTAGGCCCATTAGAATAATAGGCCCAATTACTTAAATCCTTAACCACTAAGATATGTTTATCCCCAATAATTAGCAACTAACTGAATACAAGTCACCTTAAAAGATTACATAAGATATCCCAAATCTTAACTATAAGATTACAATCTTTACAAATTATATTAATAATCTACATTTTTGGACTAAAGTATGATGTTGTATTTGTTCAGGAGTAGTTTTGTTATTTTTCAACAACTAAGGGGACCCTTTTGCATTTTTTCACAAAATATGTAAAGTCTTGGTTTGTTTTTAAGACAAACCGAGAAAGTGTTTTTTTGGCTTGTAGGGGGTATTCCTTTTGTTCTTCTCCTGACACACTCTTGTCTCTACTCTCTACTCTTTGCAATTTGGCTCTTTGTGCTTGGTTTGCAACTCTTGGATCAAGTGGGTTGTTCTTGTTCTTGCTCTTCATTTTCTTCATGACAACACCACTAAGTAAGTATCATGATCTCCCATTTTTATTCAGCAGCAAGAGCCAATTTGGTTTTTGTTGCTTTATTGGGAAAGCTGGGATCAAAGTGTTGTTTGAGTTTGATAAGATCATAATGATAGAGAACAATGTTCTCGTGGAAAAATGATTATTGTAATCAAAGATTATCTGTATTAAGTGTTGTTGATAATGCATTTATATTAAAATTTTGGTTGGAGCGCATTATATTAATTAATTTACAATATCTTAAGTTTTCTAATAATGAGTTGATCTTAAAAAAATGTTGGTCATGCACGTACATACATATTTTAGAAGTGATATAATATGCAATGGAATTGATGTTATATATATATAGTGTGCATGTGTGTATATATATACATTGTGTGTATGTGCATTGGCAGTAAATGTTTGGTAAAACTTGTATGAATTATAGTGGATTAACTGTTGAGTTATCAAAGAGATTTATGAGAAATTAATTTATAAAATAGAGGTAGAATATCATATGGATGAAAAAAATAAAGAGTTAAATGCGATAGGAGTAGACAATATTTATTGTTAAATGATTTTTTTGAAAAATAAGGCACCTTATGAATTTTAGAAAAGTTATGCACCTAATTTGAAATATTTGAAAGTGTGGGGCTGTCTTGTTAAGTTTTATTACTTGATTTTAAAATGAAGAAAGTTTATTTTAAAACCATTGAAGTAAAAATATGTGTTTACACTAAAGTTGTGAACGATGATGTTGGAGATTGTGCCCTAGGGCCAATCATTTTATAGATATGTTGTGAACATATCAATTAATTTATGGAGATAAATTAATGGTTATCATATTATTAGTATGTTTACTATGATAACAGTCCGTGATTAATTATGAGATAATTAATCTAAACTGTCCCTGGTCGCTCATTCAAGTGGGAGCTTGAAATGAACTAAGACCAGCATGACCTCGGTGCATAGAGATGCATGCACTAGATGCTGGTACGAGAGTCATGGTGCAATTACGTACGGGGTTACGAGTTGCTGGACTGACCCGGAGAGTCCTGCATGGGTTTAGTCATCAGATTAATCCACCGATTATTTTTCCCAAAATTGAATCTACAAGAAAAGGTGCAAATTTATGTATGTGATACATAAAGAAATCAATATGATTGATTTGGAAAATTTTCTTGCAAATTTAGGCCAAAGTCGAAATTCCCATATAATTATGGTTAAAAGTGTTTTAATCATAATATTATGTGGGTGACTGAAAATTTAATAAAATTATGAATTTTAAAATTTTTGGGTCAATAATTAAAATTTTGGAATGTGGTTCCTGAATTTTATAATTATTGATATTGGGCCTAATTTCAAGAAAAAGGCATGTTAAAATTGCACAACCTAATTTAAACACCTACAAAAATCGTTTTGATGTGTGTTGCAAATATATCGTGTTTGACATAATTGTATGAATTGTTCATATATGTAATTGTGTGGTGTTGGATATGGCTCTAGGTTTTTGGTGTATACGGCCTGCGTGTCGTCTCCCTCTATCCGATGTAATTTTACTTTTCAGTTTATACCTCAATGTAACTGGGGTTTACTCTCTTGTAATTTTACTTTTCTTTTTAGAAGAATTCTCTCATTGGCTTGGGAGAATTATTAGGATAGGTGGGCCATATCTAAACACGATATATGTTTGTTTTTACATTTAGTTTGTATGTGATACAAAGCGCTAGATGTATGTTTAGGACGCGATTTTAACATGCTATTTACCCCGCTTTGGCGCAACAATTTCGTATACGATACGAGCATGGGATTTTGCATATGATGCAAGGTCAGTGCACATGTTTATATATGTATGTGATACATGGGGTGATAAACATGTGGCATGACTCGTTTAATTTTAAAAGGAGTTTTAAAATTAAACTATAAAACGGAAATTTTTCAAAAATCAAACCCTTTTAGAAAATCTTAAGTTTTAATGCCATCAATAAAACACCCTGTTGAAATCTTGTTCATCTTGGAGCGGTGATCGCCCTCAGTGACACGTATCTACCTTGACCTCGAGGAAACATGGGTGAATGGGGGTTTTCAATTCGACGCCCATTGAAATCTTGGGTCATTAAATGCAGTGATCGCTCTCCACGACACGTGTTTGAGTGACGCCGTTGATGATATGGGGCTGGGCTTCGGCCTCGTCGTTTGGGCCTTGCCATTCACGAGTTTTATTGTGTGACTTAATGGGGCTATTAAAACGGTTTTGGGCCTCAAGGCATTAGATGGGATAAACATGCCGTGTCATATGATGATACAGTCCCAAAAAGATCTAAGAGTCACATAGAGATGTGATTGGTAAGGAGTTACCTACCTAAATAGCCAAAGGATGCATGATCGCCCTCCGCGACGGTAGACTTTGGTGAAATATGGGTCTTAGCCACTAATAATAAATTTTACTGGGTTTTATAAAATGGTGGATATATTTTATTTTCCTGCTAATTAAACTTTGCATATCTCAGTTGTAGAATCAATGGCAACAATTAATAGTTCATCACTATCACTGCGATCTGTCCTTGAGAAGGACAAGTTGTCTAGGACAAAATTCCTTAACTGGTATTATAATTTGAGAATTGTTCTCAACCCAACAAAGGATGTTGCTGACTTCCTCGACTGGTTTTGTAATTTGAGAGTTGCTCTCACCCAACAAAGGAAATTTTATGTCCTAGAGATCCCTCCCCTGAAGAGCATGCCAAGGACGTGCCAAGAGCTCAAAGAACTACTTGAAGAAGCACTTCAATGACTCTGTGGACGTTACTTGCCTTGATGCTAGCCACAATAGTTCAAGGAGTTGAACAAGGGAATATTGTCGGCTGTTGAGATGGTCACACATCTCAAGGAAACGTTCCAAAATCAGGGAAAGGGAAGGGCAAAGGAAAGAGGAAAGGAGACGCCCAGTTTGGTGGGACCAAGCCAGCGGCTGAGCCTAACCCACTACCTGCCAAGAAGGCAAGGCTTTCAAAGGATGCAATTTGCTTTTTGAGAAATTGCAAATTGTATATGGAAGATCAAAAGAATAAAAGGAGATGAGATCTCTACTTCTGGTATCTTCGTTATAGACGTTCACTTGTCTACTATAACTGCTTGGGTATTAGATACAGCATGTGGTTTTCACATTTGATGTGAAGGGTCTTAGAGACAGTAGAAAGCTGAACAGCAGCAAGATGGACCTACGAGTGGGCAATAGAGCAAGGGTTGCTGCTGTTGCTGTGGGAACATTCGAGCTTGTTTTGCCCTTTGGGTTTATTGTTATCATGTACCTTCTTTAAGGTTCAAACAATGCTTCTCTTTCTTATTTGATAAGGAAGGTTTTGCATGTGTGAACTGAAAAGAATGGTGTTCGATTTATAAAGATGATGTTTATTTGCTTATGTGATTTGAAAGATAAACATTGCATCTTGAAATTTGAACGTTGACACAATAACAATATCTATAACACCGATACGAAAAGGATTTAGGTTAGCGAACCCAATCCTATATACCTTTGGCATTGTCGTTTAGGCCATATAAACGAGAAACGCCTAGAGAAGCTCCATAGAGATGGACTTCTAAGCTCATTTGATTTTGAATCATATGATGCTTGCGAATCTCGCTTACTTGGAAAATGACAAAGGCGCCTTTCACTGGCCACAGTGAAAGGGCATCTGACTTGTTGGGGATCATACATGGTGATGTATGTGGACCCATGAGTACCCAAGCTAAAGGTGGTTACTCTTACTAGCCGCTTCAATAGGTTTGACTTGGGCTACCTATTAAAGCATAAGTCGGAGTCTTTTGAAATAGAGATTTCAAAGTGAAGTAGAGAACTGACTTGACAAGAAAATCAAGGTCTTTCGATCCGATCGAGAAGACGAGTATTTGAGTCAAGAATTTGTTGATCATCTTAGAAGCTGTGAGATGGTCTCACGACTTGCCCCTTCTGAAACCCCATGGGGATGGTGTTTCCGAGAGGAGGAATCGAACTCTATTTGATATGGTTCGATCTATGATGAGTCAAACTGATCTTCTGCGATCCTTTTGAGGAAATGCTTTGGAAGTTGCCGCGTTCACACTTAACCGTGTTCCGTCCAAGGCTGTTGAGAAGACACCATATGAGATATGGAAAGGGAAGAGTCCCATAGTGTCTTATCTCAAAATTTGGGGATGTGAAGTTTACGTTAAGCAAACGATAAACTATCTCCCAAAAGGTGCATGTAGGGTACCCCAAGGAAACGAGGGGATACTATGTTTACTGCCCATCTGACAACAAAGAGTTTGTAGTCAGAAGTTGATCTTCTTAGAGAAGGATCTTGTTTCCAAAAGAAACAGTGGGAGTAAGGTAGATCTTGAAGGAGTTCAAGATCCACAAAGCACTTCAGAGGCACAGACGGAAACTGGAGAAGAACCACAAGGTGTTGTGGAAGCTCCTCCAATGACACAAGGACAACGAAGTTCTGATAGAACACGTTTTCAACCACAAAGATGTGGATCTTTGGTGACTGAAAACAAGGATGTGTTGCTCATGCAGCGTGGTGAGCCTACCACCTATCAAGAATCTATCGTGGATCCCAACTCTGAGAAATGGGTTGAAGCCATGAAGGCTAAAGATATAGTCCATGTATGACAACAAGGTGGTAGGGTGCAAGAGGGTTTTCAAGGAGAAAACAGACATGGATGGCAATATCAACGTCTTCAAGGCTAGGACAGTTGCAAAGGGTTTTACGCAACGTCATGGCAATGACTATGACGAAACCTTTTCCCCTGTTGCAATGGCCAAGACCATTAGGATCCTGATTGCCATAGTCGCATATTATGACTATGAGATATAGCAAATGGATGTCAAAACAACATTCCTTAGATGAAGGCTGCCCTAGGATGTGTACGTGACACAACCTGAGGGGTTTGTATGTCCTGAGGAACCAGTAGAGGTGTGAAAGCTTTGGAAATCCATTTATGGATTGAAGCAAGCATCTAGGAGTTGGAATCATCGTTTTGACGAGGTAGTCAAAAGAGTTTGACCTCCTACAAAACGCTGACGAACCTTGTGTTTACAAGAAGGTTAGTGGGAGCACGATTGTGTTCTTGGTGCTACATGTCAATGACATATTGCTCATTGGAAATAATATTCCAACCATCAAGATTATGAATCTTGGTTGTGTAAATTGTTTTCAATGAAGGACTGAGAAGCTACCTATATTATATGCATTGAGATCTATGGAGATAGATCTTGTAGGCTTCTTGGATTGAGTCAGAGTACGGACTTGGATGAGGTACTGAAGAGGTTCAGTATGCAAGACTCCAAGGGGATTCATGTCGATGAATCAAGGATTGACCCTGAGCAAGAAACAGTGTCCCAAGACACTTGTTAAGCGAGGGCGCATGAGTGGCATCCCTTATGCTTCGGCAATAGAATCCATCATGCAGTGTACTCGACCCGATGTGTCGTTTTCCCTGAGCGTGACAGGCCGGTTCCAACGAGACCCTGTTGAGTATCATTGGACCGCTGTCATAAGCATCCTTGAGTACTTAGGAAGAACTAAGGATAAATTCTTGGTTTATGGTGGAATTAATGTGTAAGGGGTTACACAGGTGCCCGTTTTCCAAAACCTACCAAGATGTATCTAAATCGCAGTATGGATACGTGTTTCTCCTGAACTGATGGCATCGTGAGTTGGAAAGAGTTTCCAAGCGGAGCACGATTGCTGATTCTACAACAAAGGGTTGGTCGCGTAGAGACGCAGACCGTAAAATTAGTGTCTGAGGTGTGATTGGTGGTCATCCTGTGGAGACAGGAAGACACCAAATGGGATTGGATCCCCACTGATGTTCCGACAGTGATATATGTATGCACATATATACACTCAAACATGATCACCTAGAGATGGTGATATCGAGATATGTAAGGTAGCAGACGAGGATGATGTTGCCGATCCTCTTATGACAATGTTAGGAACAGTAATGTCATATGAAGATCCCTAGCACAGTTCTTACATGAGCGTCCTGTAATGTCAAATGGAGATTAGACACATTAATGGATGTTCCTAGTGTAGGAACAGTTTGATTAATGATTGTACCTAGTGCAAGTGGGAGTCTGTTGGAGATTGTGCCCTAGGGCCAATCATTTTATA